>NJDC01008837.1:34982-59195 GCA_002245475.1 Calephelis virginiensis
GGGCCAGAATTGCAGTCCAATGGACTGGCAGGGATCGCGACGTGCACGCTTCTGGCCAATGACCCCCTTATTATTATTTTATAACAAGTTTTTTTCTAATCCACAGCGCTTATTGCAGCATTTTATTTCGTCACATACTCTATTTTACAACTTTTTTATTTAAAACTCCTAAATGTTATTTAGTTTTGATATACATAAAAAATAGTTACTAAGCAAAGTCCTATTAAATTTATGTAGAAGGATAAATGTTTTATAAATGGAAATCAGCAACTTCAATAATTCGTAATCCGCTCCGCTCATAACTTGCGGCACACCCCAATGGAGCCGCGCCAATGCACACGCATTGTTGTTCGCGTTGCATTTGAGAGATCGTAATCTATAGATGCGGTTTTTGGAACGGGTTCAATTAATTACACCAACTTCTGCTAAAATATTAAGCTTCGGTTACGGGGTGGAAATGTTTGGACAAAACATCTCGCGATTTTACTTAAAATTTAATAAATGTGTTGTTTAACTAATTTGTTCTTTAAATGCTGACGGAAGACTTAAAACGTATATATATTCTAAACATTTTCTGTTGTATAGCGGCAAATATGCAGACGACTCACTTGATGTTAGTGAAAACTTCAATACAAACAAATTGAAACTATTTACATAATAATCATGACTCAAATGTTTAGGTAATTTAACCGGGTATGATTTCATAAAATCGGAACATAACCAACAGATGCACATGTTGCAGCTGCAGGAGCAGTTAAGGCGGTGATATTAGTACGTTTTGTCACTCGGGGATTATCCGATGATGGCGCCCAGAGTATCCTGAGCCAGCGTGATGATGAAGAGTAGTGACTACGGAGGAAGTTAGGCAGGTCTGCAAGGGTCGTAACAGGCAGCAATCGATAGGTAGGATATGTTAGGAGAGTAGATGGTCTATTCTTCAAAGAAACTTGGACCAAAACGGGAATTCTTAATTAAAGAAACAATGGACCGTATACACATACCTTTCCTGCACTCGTTACTAAGGATTTGAAAATGAAAATGAACAAATATTTATTTTCGGAATATGAGTGTTTTAAAGATGTTACAAAATTATTTAGGCATTCTACCAACTTTTAATTTATATTTGTATTTATAAAATTTGTTTTTTTAATTATTTAATGACTAAAGTACTATAAAATGGAGGAAGTCATATAGCTACTGTATATTATTTTCATATATGAAGCTACTGGATAAAATCTTTTTTCCCTCAGGAAAGTTTGAAATGTAGTGTATGTACGGGTTATTTATTAAATAATGAAAAGGAGAGAAAGTCGCTAAAATAAAATTTTCAAAAAAAGTTCAGAATTTTAATCCTCGCTCGAATTTTAATAATAAAATTGCAAAAACAAACTATCTGTTTACTTTCATGTTACAATTTTATTGTATTAGTGTAAAAAAATGAAAAATACAATCAAACCCACAGCAATATATTAACACAAAAAACTCTTACACTAAAGTGCCAGTGCTGCATTATCTTTAACCCTTTAATACCAAACCCCTATTGTGGATCAATGAGACCGCGATTGTTTTGTTTTGAAAACTTTTAAGGGTTGTTCCAATGATTGCTTTGTGTTATAGATAATTGGTAAACTTTGATACCATTAGAGAGGGATCAATTGTTTTTGAAAAGTTTTCAACAAAGGCCAAGCGTATTTTCATTTTAATATAATAAAATTAATAGCTTTAAGAAAATTTATTTTAGAAACTTTGAGACTAGGACTGATGAGGATCTCTCATCCTCGGGATTTACCATCATAGTCAAATTAATACATGTCTTCTTAAAAGAAAGAAAAAAAGAGCCGTAGGTAATTTACAGAGCTCGCGAATTCCAAGCAGCAAAATTTTTTACTAACTTCGAAAAAAGAAGGATATACGTTTACTCCTACTATTTTTTATGCATGCTGATTTCGCTGTCATTTCTAAACCGATTTTTATAATTCTTTTTGTATTTAAAAGAGCGCTCTTCCGCTTTTCGTGTGCTGAAAAACCTCCTGCACCTCCTTACTGCACTCAAATTATATTATTAGTGTTCTTCAAGTTCGCCGGGACAACTAGTCGAAGATAAAAAAAAAGCTAGAAATGTCTTAACATTTTTTTTATATAAGAGGAAGCAAACGAGCAAGTTGTTCAACTGATGGAAAGTAATTATCGCCACCCACGGACATCTGCAATTTCTAGGAGGATTACAGACTCGTTGCCGACCGTTAAGGAATGAGTACCTACTCTCTTTCTTACTATCCGCAGGTTCTACGACGCCCAGACCAACGGCTCCCACGACGATTATCCCCCACACGCGAAGCGACCTAGCCTCTTCAATCCCTCCCCTTTTTACCCCCTACCGAGCAACGCCAGCTTATTCGACTATCATCCTTACCAGAGTTTCCATGGTGGAACGGACTCGGGGTTTGAGCGAAGAGATGGTAAGTTTTGTCGACAAGTTTTATAAATACCAAACTACAGAATTATATACTAGTAGCTCATAAGAAGCAAGTTTTGGTTTGTTTGTCTCCAACACCATGACTGCATGCTAGAAATGGTAACACCGCTTACAGAAACCGATTCCCCTTTTCCCTCCGCTATAACATCAGTGGAGTCCGCTCTACTATTTCGTTCTGCTTCAAAGGGAGTAACAGCTAAATTTACACAAGAGGTTAAATATTCAAATCTCAGGTTAGCAACGCTTACTACTCGATGTTTAGTTCAGCTTCAGTACAGGTTAAGTAGTTTAGTAAATGAAATATCGACTCGTTTCGTTTCTTTCGGAGGTGCAACCAGTGTCCTCACGACTGGCCGAAGATGCTAAGTCCCACAATGTCTCACAAGGTGGCAATCATAACGGGCACATATCTAAATCCGGACAATGTTGTTTTAATTAGTATTCGTTTCACCCGTTAAGTTTGTATGGTAAAATTAAAGTATTGTTTTTCCTATTTTCCCTGCAATTTTCACGGTTTTTCTCTTCATAAGAACCTTCTTCTGACCATAACTAACACAACAAAAAATATAATTATCTAAATCGGTTCAGTCGCTCAGAAGTTATGCGCTTACCAACACACTTAGCAATTCATTTCTATATTATAAAACTAAAAAATAAACTTTTTGGTTGTTTAACTCTATAAAGCGACGTTCAACACCGGACCGCTATACCACAGAGTTAAAAATATTTTGTTGTTCTTAGGCAGCATTACAGTGAGAGACGTATCTTCAATGAATGCGTCTTTCTCGGAGCCTCGACCAGCCGGGCTATTGAAGTCTGATGATGAGTGGAAGAATATCAACACCATGCTGAACTGCATCCTTAGTATGGTAGAGAAGACAAAGCGAGCCCTGGCGATATTACAACAGAGAGGTGAGAGTGAATTAATTGAAGTTCAAGAAGGAAATAAGCAAAAGATATAAGAAACTGCTGTAGCATTTGCCTTTCGTTGGCATGCTAATTTGATAAGAAATGTACGCAATTAATCGAAAAAGACAACAAAGATTTCAATGACGCAAGGCAAACCTAAGACTTTTTAATTGAGGAGTAAATTAACTGTTCGAAACTGAATAAGATATTGGTGAATGCTGATGTAGGTGATGGAGATACTAGTCGATAGGTTTAGTAACCTTCTACGTTACCCATATCGTTAAATGACAACGTTTGGTAAAGTCTTTGAGTATTAAACAAACATTTGAACCAGGGGTGAAGTATATGTTCTTTTTGCGTGAGGCTAAAGGTGATAACATATAATCCAAGTTGTTTGCGTTTTCAGACTTTCAAATCGTTTTCAGACTTTCAAATATCTTCTTCCCTTTTTTGTCTTTCTCTCTCTTAAATCAGAACGTATCATTTTATCAGGTGTAGAACCAACAGAGAATAATGATATTAAGAGGACAGCGAGCGAAATTATGGCCGCAGCTGTACGGCAGACAGAAGAAAGAGTAGCAGAAGTTCGAAGACGTGCTGAGGATGCTGTCAACCAGGTATTGAATCGATGAATTTAATCTTTATAACTTGATTTGACATTTTTTTTTTGATATTAAGACAATAAGCATACGGATTATTTCGTAGTCCCTTTACCTATTAAAAATGCGTTGCTAACTTGAGTCAAAACTCTTAAACCACCCGAAACTATAAGTTTACCAGTGACGCTGCCGTCCATATCGAAACTATCACCTATATCCTAAAATCTAAATCAGGTCTTAAATGATGCAGGTGAAGCGACAAGCACTACTAGAGCTACAACGGGCTGTAGGAGCTGCAGAGAGTAAAGCCATCGAGCTGGTGGCGGGCGAGCGCGGGCGGGGGGAGCGGGGCGAGCGGAGACCCTCGCCGCCGCCCGGGAGGGACCTCAGCCCAAACGCCGCAGGACACCAGAATGTAATGACATACATGACCATATACATTGACATTTCATACCTACACACAAACACATACTTATTTACGTACACACGCACCTATGCATACGTCCCAATGTGTATATATCTCAAACCTAGAATGTGTACATACTTAGAATGTGAGAAAAGTTTCAAAGGTGCGTTGCCAGTTTGTGCCTAGGATCTTTTAACAGGAGTAAATTTCATGACCACTTTACACTATACAGTGGCGCGCACTGACGTAATAACAGGAACAGACAGTGGTATCACTAGTAGTGGTAGTGGTAGTAATCTCAAAACTCTATCAAACGTAAATTTCTGTACTATAGACTATTTTAACACTGGTTTTACTGGTAACAAAAGTTTGTTATACAGCATTCCTCAGCAAATACTCAGATATTCCCGATACAATTTATTTACAAACACTTGTACTTTCCACAATACACTACTAACAACTGAACCCTGATGATGCTTGTATAGCGTAACCGGTGGGTCAACCATAAAAATAAAAATATACTGTCGAAAGTACAAGTGTTTCTAAATAAATTATATCAAGAATCGAATTCCACCAAGCACCGACGATAAAATGTATAGAAACTATCAAATATTCCCCTTTGGTAAGTTTGGTGGGTAGATGCATAACTTCTGCGGCGTTGGGCTTTTTAGTGTGACGGGTAAAACATGTTAAACTCGCGACAGGAAACGCCACGCTGATCAAAATTCGTAAGACGGAGGGAGAGTAAAACCACCGTATGTCATCGCCGCATTTCATACTGCGATTTTCGAGTCGACCGAACCGTCGCGACGGTTCGGTAAATATTCTGTACTAGTCGAGCCATCGAACTTCGTATCGCTTGACATTGTTAACAATTTGTAGGAGAATGTTATAAACATTCTCTTTCCAATTTTTCCTGCAATTTCGCTGAGGTTTTTCTTCATAACAACCTTCTCCTGATCACAAGTAACACAGAAAAAAAATAATTACCAAAATTGGTCCCTTCGTTTTTTGTATATGGTACAAAAGGTTAGGTTAGGTTATTCCTACTTCACCATATAAATGCTTTATTCTTGTTCAATAAGACTTCAGTATTTTTACATTTTTTCTTTCTCCCTATAACCAGAAAAGAAGTAACTACTGATTATCCAGCAACCCACATTAATAAATTATTTCACTTGCGGGCGATGAGTTTAGCACATCCCTTCTACAGGACAGTATGGTGACAAAAGTTTCAAAATGTGAAACTCTTCGCAGTAAACATATTAGTGTATGTTTCAGTGTTGTTGGAACTGCGGTCGGAAGGCCCAAGAGACGTGTTCTGGGTGTGGCGCAGCCCGGTACTGCGGGGCCTTCTGCCAGCACAAGGACTGGGAGACCCATCATCAGGTAACTTTAACCGTTAATAGGCATCTAACCATGTCCTTTCTTGTAGTTTGTTGAAACGATGCAAAGGATTTTTTTGCTTTTTTCTACTCAGTATTTGTGCGGGCCCTTTGTGAAGAATAGACTATCTACATCTTTGCCAGCATACGGCCAAAATTAATAATTAATCCTAATCCAAAACTCGCTGTCCAAGATTGATATTTTGATCCATTTTTATGTTATCGCTTGCCAATAATATATCTGTGCACAGGATAAATATGGGAATGAGGTATAGGATAGGCCGGCGGATACGTAGCTATCTAGATTGCTTGAAATCCATTAGATTGAGATACATTATTAACATTGGCCGTTAGGAGGTAAGCATAGGTTAATTCGATTATGACCAACAAGACCACTGATTGTAGAGTGCTATGCAACGGACTGCCAGGTCATGTGCTCATTGTACATACAGGTCCATATTGCATATGTATAATGTATGTACATGACAATATTCATACATATGTATAATGACAAAGTCATGTTCCGGTCCTGAGTTTAGGGTAAATAAATATTCCTAGACAAATTACACAAATGTAATTTAACCCCAGAGTAAGTACTCTGAACTATGTGCTTGTGTTTTGGGTGTTAGTCAACGACTCTAATACATACAAATACTTTAATAGATACCATCATAAATTTAATAAACACCCAGACCGGAAATGTAGACATCTAAATGTTCATCACACAGTTGCCTGCCCCCGTCGGGAATCGAATCCGAGTCTCGCAGTTAGCTGTAAATCGGCTGATTTAAGCGTGTACGCTAGCCACTCGACCAACGATGTGGAGTGGCTAGCGAGGGTAATAAATATGCATAATAGGCCTAATACCGTACACAATTAACAATAGTGCGCAATAGGCCACAAGACAGTAACGCACCTATGACATCATTTCAATAGACATGGTAAACCTTGTCTGATGTAGTAACACGCTAAGATTAGGTTAGGTTAGGAAATGCCCATCAATTTCATCACCAATTACAGATATCAATGTAATGCAAAAAAAAACAAAGAGAGCAGACCGGACAATAATATTTTAAACTTTACTTTCACAGGTCTGCAGCGGTCGAGATCAAAAACCAGCGAATCTTCAAACATCTCCAACTCAGACAACCCTCGCAAAAACTCTCTCCCGGTCCTCTACTCCCATAACAACCCAGACTATCCCTCCAGCTACCGATCGATTAACAGATAGCCGGCTATCTCTATCCACATTGAACACTGCAGAGAGGCTACTCACAAACCAGGATAGGAACCTGTCATCCACCAGCACGGAAAGGATAGCCCTAGCCACCCTGTCGAGTGCTCAGGGGTTACTCACGGGGATAGCGGGGAAGAAATGACGTAATAGCCGGGGACTATTGGAAACTCTAAAGTTACCGAAGAAAGTCAGGAGATAAGTCTAAAGACAGTACACGAGTACTAAGAATTCGGCCGACAATTTTTTTAAACTAAAACCTGTGGCTTTATCTGGCATCAAACCTGTTATGCTTATTATTTTGTATATATAATAGATAGCCTACACCCGCGGCATTAAAACCCTACTATTTTACTTCGGTTGAAAATATATGCTTGACCGATTTTAATGGAATATCATTTAGATTTTCTGTAACCCAGCAAATAGTGAAACTGCAAATAGGCTCTCATTGGCCCAGTAGTTTTCACGTGGTGCAGAAATAAACTGGCAAACAGACAAAAATTTTAAGTTGAAAAAATTTTTAAGTGCAAAACCGCCTATGCCCTGTAATAGTGTTTTGTCTAGAATGTTATCATCTGTCGAACACAGCACTTTCACTATTTTATGTACAGAATATACACGGAACTGATATGCTAAGAACACTGACTAGGTATACTACAAAAAGTTGTGCGTTTAAAGTATTGACAACTTTGTATAATAATTATAAATAATTAAATCATAGATTAAATATTAATAATACGTCTATGTTTAATGTAATTTTTTTAAAACAACTGTTTATTTATTGTTACAATAATTTATAAGAATGTGAACCTAACATTTTGTTTAATTTATTGCAAAATAGTTATATTCTCTGTTATTTATTTTTTAATTTTTTCATATGTGTTTTATTTTCAGATGTTTTAAAATACGTCGTACATCTTTAATTATATAAGCAACTATATGTCTTCGACCAAACAAAATACCGGACCGATCTTAGTGCAAAAAAATATTTTTACTTTGCTAGCAAAACTGCAGACATTTTTTTTACAAAAACCAAGCGTAAATCACACTTGAAGCGAAATAAAAAAAAAGGTATCTTGACGCCCATATCCCCAAAGAGGTAGGCAGAGGTACAACGAAGGCACCCACGACTAGCCGAAGACAGTAAGTCCCACAAAGTGATAGGTGGCAAGCCTATCCCCAACCGGGCACATTTCCAATCCCGACCAACATTTTTTTTTATTACAAAATTGTAAAAATCCAATTTTCTTTTTGTTGGTGACCCGGGATTCAAACCCGGGACCTCATGCAGTCAAGTCCAACACCCGGACCGCTAGACCACAGAGGCGAAATAAAAAACAATCGAAATTAGTATATAATAATTTCGCGGATTCCCAAATCACAAAATCCGCAGTTAAAATATAAAATAGATCATATCAATTCACGAGTGATAGCACTTTTATTTTAGCAATTTTATCCTCATTGTTAATATTTTAATAAATGTGGTTTTAGGCAGTCGATATGATATCGTGCTAGGGTTAGGTACGAAATAAAATTTCGACTACCCTCTTTCTGCCAAGCAGTACTTTGATTATTATCTCATTTTTGTAATATATGCGCTATAGTAGCTAGTTTATAATTAGGTGTAAAAGAGTAGGGTGACACATGTTTTTATCCAGGGAGATTATTGAACACGTCCTTTGCCTGTCTATTGTTTTATTAAATGAAAATAGTTTGAGCTTTTACCATAACAGAATTCTCCGTATGTGGTCCAGTTTTTGCTACCACAATTGTAAATAAATATTTAAATGCGATAACTATTATCAGTAATAGGTAACAAAAGATAGACATATAGAAATAAATTATGATAACGTTAAATACTAGTCTTCATACGCAACATAAATAAAAAAATATAGGTACAGGGCCAAGTCGTCATGTAAGTAGGTACCTACAACAAAGGTTACAGTGATAATTCCTTAAAACCTTTAACATTGATTATATTAATATGTATGCAAACCTACAAGAGATACAAGTCTCTACAAATACCATTAAAGGATAGCGCACATTTGGACGGGTCGAAAAGGGTCGGATCAGGCGTAACTCATTGCAAAGTACAATGAGGTGGACCGGTTTGGCGGATTTTTATTCTCGGTACCAAAGAGTAGAATAAAAAAGAAGAATGGCAACTATACTTTAAAATCGTCAAGTATGGAAAGTGGCGCCTCTAGTAGTTGTCGCACAAAAAATTGCTTCAAAACATTATAAGCACGTCGATCCACATTAATAATATCTTTATTACTCTCTTCTTTGTTGACTATAGGCCGCATTGGAGAATGTGTTGCACCATACAAAATGTATGAAAGTGATCTAGGCGGATTATTGCGCTGCGATGGCCATACCTCAATCGAGATTGATATCAGTTATCACTATATTTTACTTATAACCAATTGTCTAATGTCCGCCTATGGGACGGAGTTTTACTTTTAAGTAGTATCTTTCAAATATAATGTTAAGTTTTGAGTTTATCTGTCAGCCATCAGTTTCAATTTGGAAATTTTGATTGCAAAATCGTATGATCGATGAAATTATTTAAACATTATATAGACCATGACTATGTCGTTACAAATCTTAACAATGACTTATTTCATTGACAACACTGCAATCCCTTCAGTTTCGTATATGCCTGAAGCCCGCCTAACTTTTGCAAGTCATGTGAAAAAGGTGTATTTTTTTTATGTGACCGGATTTGTTGTAAAATATATTTATTTGTAATTTGTATATACTCAGTACGTACTTTAAGCCATCTGTACGTACTAAACAAAATACAAATACACTACTTAGGAAATTCACTCTAGTATTTATTGTAAACTCACACTGTCTTATCAATAAACATAGAGCAAAGTAAGGGTAAAATTAAGGTGATATTGTAGTCTGTATCACATTGTAATAAAAATAATACCAGGTTAACTTTAGGTTATTTTTTTTAGTCTCTGTTTATTAATAATGCGGAGTGACCTCTAACCTCTAACTCTACTGTTGAGTACTACTACTAGGTGGTAGAGTTTCGCATCGACTCGCCCGGATTGGGACCAGCGCCTTACATTCCTGCCGCCATAACGTCATGACGTGTTCCGGTTCAGAGGATAAGGTAGCCGGTAAAGTTACTTTTGCTCGAGGCCTAACATCCCGGCCTCAGCTTGGCAACGCACCATTACCACCTTTGGTGTCTCTAGGCGGCGTGAATTTCTTACCATCAGGAAATCCGTCTGCTTTTTTGCCTTCCTATATCATAGAAAAAATTTAAAAAAATATTTTTTTTTTATTTAAATATTTGTAGTTTGAAGCTTTGGGACAAGCTAATAACTGTGGCTATGCCACAGTGTACAGTCCATTTAAACGTCATGCTGCCTTTTCTTCGTTATTTTACTATTTCTTTGTCCTGTTACTTATTTCAAAATTAAATAAGCGGTCAACTTTCCTCGTGTACGAAGTACGCGTTGGGTAAGTTGTATACGTAAACGTCGTGCTGCTGCTGAGATCCATAATACTCACTTAATTTTACCCCAATGTCCTCAAAATTTAAAAATTAGACTGGATTTTTTTTAGTGTTAAAAGCAAGCGTTGGTTTATCTGGGAGTCATTGCAATTCTTAAATTAAAAATGGTGGACATACGAGTGTTTCTTCCTCACCTTTATTTGTAATTATAAATAATATACTTATATACGGCAAACCGTGTACCTTTGGATGTGCTCTATGAAAACCATTTCGTAACCATTAATTAAAATTTTTAAATTCATTTTGACAGATCAGTGCTGTAGTAAAACTATGGACGTATTTATTATTAACACGTCCTTGGAGCTTTATTACTGGTGGAAATGACACTCATAAAAAAGACGCCATTTCTAAATGTTGCTGAGTATTGCGAATATTAGAAAATGACAACGGGGGTAACCATAAGATCTTAAAACAATATTATTTTTATTATACTAATAATTGTCATCAGAGAAAGACAAACTTATGAGTTATAATGTATGACATAAAGTTGCTCTTTTAAGTGGATATTTAGTAACATGAAAATTATCCTGCTAGAAGCGCTCATGGTAGGGCCCCAACTGGTCTTTGTTATGAGTCTAATCTTCAGTAACTATATAAATAGCTTCATGGTTAAACCGCAAAATCATATTACGGGCGCGTCCCGTTTATTATTTTTTACCTTTGGACTCACGAGACTGAAATTGTTTCCGTAGAGTACCTACATGTGTCCCAAGGAACCTTGCCCTAACCTAATTATAATATCGTGCAATACTGTAAATAAATTTTCGAATTTAATAATATAAATGTACATATTAGTTGTAATAAATTCAAATCTCATTCCGTGTTGTTTTATGTTGCAATAAATAAATTAGATGAAAGTTTCGCGTTTTACTTGCATCGTCTTTGGCACTGGGACTATCAGTTTAGTGGACTGGCACATACTTGATGATTAAAGTTTTTCCCCCTATTGGTCCAGGTCCTTTGAGTAGAATAGACCAATATTCTTTCTGACAGGCAGCTCGTAAGAGGCGAGCAGAGATTAAAACATAGGTCATCACTATCAAGACCACGGGCAAGTGGCAGTAGAGTGCTGTGCAGCAACTTGCCTGGACAGAGATCCACCGCCTTACCTATTCTTGCCGTCATAATGACTGTGTTTGTTTCATTCGTCATGTTTCAGTCCGGAGGGCAGGATAGCCGTTAGACTTGCCCAATTGGCATAGCATCCTGGTCATCAGGGGAGTCATGTACTTCTTCGCTGTAAAAATAAATATATTAAAAATAATATATATATAATAATAGAAGATACTTTTTATTACAAATAACAAGAAGAAAATAAATGAAAATAAAAAACACACTAAAGTAACTGTACCACTTAATCTTTCTTTTTTTAAGACATTGGTAGGCAAAAAAGCAGACGGATTTCCTGATGGTAAGAAATTGACGTCACCTAGAGACACCAAAGGTGGTAATGGTTCGTTGCCAACATAAGGCCCGGATTGTTAAGCCTCGAGTAAAAGTAAGCTTACCGGTCACCCTACCCTCCAAACCGGAACACGTCAACGGCAAGTACTGACGTTAGGGCGGCAGGAATATGTACGGCGGTGGTACCAATCCGGGCAAGTTGCTACGAAACTCTACCCCCTAGTCAAATATTACTGTGTTAGTGATGGTAAGCTTATTCTCGCCTCTTACGACCTGACAGACAGGACGGCAAATGGTTTATTCCACTCGAAGGACCGGATCTAGCACGGGGAAATAATTCTAACGTAAAATTGGAATGCCAGCCTCTTATGTAGGAAAGTTTATTGGTTACTCTGCCGTCGAAACTATAACACGAGAAACGAAAAGCGAGCACTGAAGTCCGACTGAACCCACGGAGAGAACAGGGATTGATTAAAGGTAATGGTATAATAATTTCAACGAAACAACTTCAAATCTGTGTAACGAAAAAACAACTTCAAATATCATTTTTAATTATTTATACGGGATACTCACGATCTCTTTTTATTTTATTTGTCGACTTGCAACTAGGCCGAAATATCGACAAATAAAATAAAAAGAGATCGTGAGTATCCCGTATAAATAATTAAAAATGTTATTAATTCGCGACGATTTAAGTTTAAAAACTTCAAATATGTCATCAAAAGGCCAATATTAATAGCCTATCTATAGAAAGAGACGGGCCTTGTCAAGTTTTGTTGCTTAAATATTATTGAACGTAACAGTGGTTGCCTAGTAACTGATCTAAAATGGCCCTATCTTTTATCTTAGACAAGATATGACAATACCGATACAGACTTGATGGTAACATAAATACGTTATTTCAAACAAAAAACAATCGGTTTACAACTGAAAGATAAATCGATTAACATCTTATAAAGTGATAGGAGTGTAACCTCTTACTTTTGCTGTTGTATAAAAATGAGAAAGGGCATAACTGCGTCGGTTCGTTCATGTGAAAACAATGGCAGATGAAAGTTAAAAAAATATTATATTGGTGTCAGTATCTAGGGAGACCTAGATTGACAATACACCATCAAATCGCTGGGGTTATATCAGAGTGCAGAGTGATACTTCACTACCGCGTTTGCGTTTGTACGATCCAAATGCATGGAATAATTTAGTTGTTTCGACTATCCGCTAGAGGCGCTGACAATAACTTCATACATTAAGGTCATTCAACTTAAGCGTAATAGTAAAGTAAATAATTGTTTTTTTTGCGCCATCGAGAGAAAAGATGGTCGAAGTTTTTTCATAATTATTGAATTTCGTGTTAATATTGAGTGAAATTAGTCAATTTTGGTGGCAATTTGTACAATTTTGTTCAGTGAAAGTGCACAAATGAAATAATCATAAATATTAGCGTATCGTATATTTTCTCGTTGCCGCCAAATCTCGTTACATGAGCTTGTGTAAAAAGGCCACCGCTTTACCCAAGAGCCTGACATGACTTATTGACGACTTACGACTGATGACTAATTAAAATTAATTGAAATTGATATAAAATTTGATCCAAATTTCTACTTGACTAATGGCTAAATACTAACGTGAAGGCCAAAACTTAAAGAAAGAAAGAAAGTAAATAATTTCAAAAACTTACACTTGGCACACAAGGTGTTTTCAACAGTCCTCGAAACCAGCGTGTTTATGAGAAAAGACTAATAAATGTTGTGAAAGTTAGACAGGTCCGCAAGGATCGATATACTTTGCTGGACATGTTTATTGACACCTGAACTGTTGTTTCATCATAAAACCCGAGGATTATCCTAATATTACATATTACTAAAATTGTTTTACCTTGAAAAGGTACTCGAGGGCGTCAGATTAAGGTACGGTGGGATTATTGCACGCCAATAAGTACATAATACTATAGGTATTCTAATTTTGAGCGTGACGTATGGGAATACAAAGATCAGAAACTTTTAAGAAAGAAGTCAACTATTTTATACCTTTACCTCGTTTGTATTGCCTTTGTGTCCATTCGTATATTATACAACTAAATATGATATAATAATCTGATAATCTCAAGTCAATTTCATCCCTTCCATCGTATTCCATTAAAAAGAATTCCTTACCAGGCAGCTCGCAAAAGGCGAGCATAGGCTTACCGTCACTAACACGTGACATCTGACTATGTGGTAGAGTTTCGCAGCGGCTCGCCCGGTTTGGTACCACCGTCTTACCTATTCCTGCCGCCATAACGACATGACGTGTTCCGGTTCGGAGGGTAAGGTTACCATTACCACCTTTGGTGTCTCTAGGCGGCGTTACTTTCATACCATCAGGAAATACGTCAGCTTGTTTGCCTTCCTGTATCATAAAAAAAAAGATTTCATAAAAAATGTACTTAATTTATTATTAGTGTTGTAATCTTCTTTCAATAAAACAACCCTTGCTTGTCGAAATATATTTACTGCTTCAAAATCGAACGACGACTGTGGACTGTGGACATGCCACAACGAAACTATTTATAAAGATTTTTAGTCGACTTCAATAATTCTTTTAGCAGTCAACATAACATTCAAGCGGATATTCAGATGATAAAATTAACAATATCAGTACCGGCAATTACTTTATGACAAAAACAAATAGTTTAAATAATAGCTTAAATAAATACTTGATAGTACAATCCGATGTAGAACTAAGACAACATGATATAATTTAGTATAAAACACTCGATACATTTAATATAGTAATACACTCGATACATTCATGATTGTCAACATTAGATAAATACATTTTAGTGTTTAGGTTTTTTTGTCAGAAAAAAAAAATTACTACTTTTATATAATTAAAGCTATCTTGGTAGCCGAGGAGTTTGTTTCGAAGCTTCTTCTACCCTCTGGCAAAGTTTGAAAAAGGTGGGAATTTGTTTTTAATTTGCTGTAGAAAATGTATTAAGAAAGTCGTTATAAATATAAATGATTCGGTTAAAAGTTAAAATATATGTAATTAAATAATATTTCACTATTTATATCTGATGCGCTCAGGTATGATCAAATGACTGCAATGGTTCTTTTCTTTTAACTTTAAAACGCTCCCTGACAGCCACAGACATAAACATCAATGACCATTTTTGTTCTCTTTAATCTAATCCACCAAGTCTAACAGGTCCTGGTAACGCTGAAGAGATTATAGATTTACGATCATAGGCATGGCAGGCACCATATATTGGAATACTTTTTATATTGCAATATCATGTTGTGGATATCTTATTAAAAAGTGTTATGCGTTTGGGGATTTTTTTGTGAAATAATAGGAAATATACGAATTCCGGCGCGTCGCCTAACAAGTAAAAACTCTACCACTTATGAATAGCGCACACTGTTGTCAGAGCGGAGCGTGTCGGGTCAGAAGTATTTTATTGGAAAGCACTCTCTAATGGATCGGATTGCGTCGCATCGGTGACGAGAGGCGAATTTTGGTTGCTCAATATCAAAGAGTAAAGTTAGAAGAAGAAAGGCAGCTCTACTTTAAAATCGTCAAGTACAGAAAGTGGTGCCTCTGGTAGTTGCCGTACAAATCTTTATCGTTAAAATATCATTAGCCCTCAATGTACATTAAAATTATCATTTTTACTCTTCTTTTTAGTGATTATAAGCTGGTCGTAGGGCGCATCGGGGACAGCGCGAAGTGCCGCGTGGCCCGTCGTAGTGTCTGCGTTGCTCCATACAACATTTACGAAAGGGGTATAGGCGAATTTTCACGCTGCTATGCGCCTTGTCGCGACTCGTCCAAGTGTGCGCTATCCTTACATGTATAATGTGCTTGTTTAACTAAATAATACAAACGCTTACAGGTCTTTCCCTAAACGTTATGAATAAACAAATGTAACAGTTGAAATTACTAAGAAACTGACAGTTCTTTGAAGTGAGCGGCAAATGACGGGTCTTTGTGGACCCTGGAATACACCCCCGGGCAGATTGTTCAAAGGAACCTAATGTCAGTTTGTAATGGCGGCTGTTGTCTCAAATCAAAAAGTCCTTCCACTTATCTAAGCTAGTGGGCAAATACTAAGTTTGAAAATCACTGATATTTAAATCCGTGAACAAAACAAATGATTTTCTTACTTGCTTGTTACATTAAGTTAGTTCAAACGCTCTACAATTCCCAGCATTTTAGTATTCATACTTTTTATTTCATTCGTTTACGTAGTATAACTATTTTTTTATATATATAATATTGGAAGGCAAGTAAGCAGACGGATTTCCTGATGGTATGAAATTAACGCCGCCTAGAGACATCAAAGGTGGTAATGGTGCGTTGCCAACCTAGGCCCTGGATGTTAGACCTCATGCAAAAGTAAGTTTACCGGCTACCTTACCCTCCGAACTCCCACATTATGGCGGCAGGAACAGGTAAGGTGGTGGTACCAATCCGGGTGAGTCGCTGCGAAACTATACCATTTTTATGTATATTTATAAAAATGATCCCCAAGAGTACACGCGCGACCTACTATAGTAGGGTACTATACCAGGGTTACTTTTATTGAGGTAGCTTTTTAAGTTTACGCGTTAAAAACTGGCGATTCCAAATAAGCCTCGTCTGGTATATTTGTCGTAACTTCTGTACTTTGTACAACCACCGCGCGTACACAGGTGTGTCGTTTTTGGCGCCAAAGGCGCGGGCCTAGTAAAGTAGTCAGCGCGTGTATTGGTGTTCTAAAATCAGTTAAGCATTTTTCGTGTATTATTGATTTTAACAATAAAATAATTTTATCTAGTAATTATGTGTATGTATATTTGTATATTTATTAAATTATTGTTATTTTGAAGTGATAAAATTTCTGTTATTTTTATATTTTTACAGATTTGTAACTGTTTACGTCATGAGTGATTCACAAATGGAAAGGTATCTTCATCAGCTAGATATTGATGATGAAGATGTAATTGAGAATGAAGATGATGAAGTTGAGCCAAAACTAGACTTACAGGTCCTAGTTCGTGAGTCAGAACATCAGGAAAATGAAGAGGAACGGGTTAATGAATCTGACAAAACATCTGATTCAGACAACGCACCACTCTCGCAACTAACATTTGGAAGGCGCGGTGCAGTCTACAAATCGATGAACGGAACCATTTGGCACAAAAATATGCCATCGGCAACACCTCTGGCTAAATAGTTACTGCAGAAGAAAATAGATATCGTTGGTACTATGAAAGCAAATAGACTCCAAGTCCCAAAGGAGTTCAAAGGAGTTTGCACGAATCGTCCTTCAATTTTGATAAAACCAGATGCGATCTGTTGAGTTCCCATTGAAACTCTTCCCCGACAACATAAATTCAGGATTGGAGCACTTTTGGGCAATATAGTTCAAGAATCGCAAGAGAC
Organism: Calephelis virginiensis; assembly: GCA_002245475.1. Lineage (NCBI taxonomy): Eukaryota > Metazoa > Arthropoda > Insecta > Lepidoptera > Riodinidae > Calephelis > Calephelis virginiensis. The sequence continues at coordinate 52,340 of NJDC01008837.1, forward strand.
TTATCATGATTTGACACCAAAGACAAGACGAGTTGGTTGATGTACATTCTGCTCGAGAGCCCGAAATCGGTTAGCAAAAAAATAGTGAAAGACTTGGTACAAATGGATTTGTCCCGATCACCAAGCAGTAGTATGTCCTGATTGAGAGAGAAATTGTTATTAAGTTTTGGGTCAGTTGTAAAAAAATACATTGATCTCAGATCTTTTTGTTACTATTTCTTAGATATTTACTGAATTGCTAATTATTCACCATTTTAAGTAATATATCTAATTTATGACGTTGCAATACTAAGTTGAATAAATAACATTTCCACCCCATTTATTGTTTTAATCTAATTATGAATCTACAATTTATTAATATTTTAAAATGGCCTAATATAGTAGGCCACGCGTGTACTCAAATAAAAAAAGGGTGCGTGGGCCGTGTGTAGCACGGATGACGGATTACTGTCAGGATAAGGATCATATTAAGAGCAAAGTCAGGAAACTTGAAGGGAAAAGGAAATAAAATACTTTAATATTTCCCATTCACGAACTTTTAGCAATTTCAAGCGATTCCAAGTTTGCCGAGTCGATTAGTCTATATAGAGTTCGGTATCTTTTTGTGCCTAAGATTTATATGAATTTTTTTTGCAACACCTTATTTAAATTTTTTTAAAGCAAGTATTTTTACGCCAAATCTCCTCGTCACCGGAAAGCGAGGCGCGAGCGCTGTGCAGTGCGTGCGAAATCCTCCTTATGTTATTAGGTAGATATTTCTTCATTACATATAGACCAATGTATTATTTGCTTCATCCACATGTAGTAGGTATAAAAAAAAATTATTAAAAATCCGTGATATCAAACATGTTGTCATGTATACAAAGAATTTTGGGCAATTACTCGTTTTGATCGAAAGTCAATTAAAATTGTCCGCAGCATAGTTTGTACATGACAGACCACTCCATACCGAACGGGTTCAACCGCGAGGGTGACCACCGCGCTTGTGGTTTTTAGGACTTTTTATAAAAATTTAGAAATAAGAATTTCATTTCTCAGTAGATTAAATTTTATACAATAATAATATAAATGATGTACATGTAGGTTTTGTGTATAAAGAGGTTTTCTTCCCTTTTTATATAAAAAAAAAATATTAATGGAAACTTTTATCAGCTTTATGTAAAGGCTTTCTCCATAACACATATCGCAATTAGTTTCATAGGAAGGCAAACAAGAAGTCAAATTTTTAAGATTGCAAGAATTAAGGTTCGGGCGTTAAGCCTCTTGCGAGAGTAAGTCTGTCAGCTACCTTCTCTCTAGCATAGAATACGATAGAAACGAGCACTGATGCGAAGGTGGCAGAAAATCATAAGGTGGTGGTACCCATCCAGACGAATTGACCCAAATCCGAAGCACGTACTCGTGTTGTGTGGTCTATTTATTTAAAAGAAACCACGGGTTTGAATTCGTTAATACTTGTAGTACCGTACCCTAAGACGTCAATTATCTTTCATCAATCATTAAGTCGACATATTCAATACAACATTGAAACATAATGATAGGTTAAATCTTAATTAATGTCTCAGAGTGCAGACTTACTTAAGTAGGTACGCTTAGTCATCTACAAATTAATATAGCAAGAAAATCCTGATAATAACCACACAAAGTGTAAGCACCGTAGTCGTCACGTCGTGGACACGTCGGCATAAAAGTGCTTCAAGTAATATCCACTGGGGTTAAATCATCTCATATCAGTGTTCGACTGTACAGCGACAGCTCTTCAGAAAACCAATTAAGTTGTAGACCGTACATTGCTATATTTTGTATGCGGTAGCCTGATTAAGGTAGTACAGTAGTACTATTTAAATTATGCGCTCCGGCTATATTCGTCAAGCTTCGGAAATTCGAATGTATCTGAAAGATATATAGAGTTGTTATTACATAATTAATCATTTCGCTTAAATTTAGATTAGGTCAGCCAATTCATATACAAAAATATAAAGTATAAAAAGTGTAAAGCCGAAGCGCAGAATTTAAATAAGTAGTAGTACTATACAAAGTTAAAGGTACCTTTGTGGCCTAGTTGTCAGGTGTTTATTTTGACTAGGTACTACGTGAAGGGTTAGATTCGCGGGTCGGGCAACTCACTTTGTGGATTTCATTTTTTTTCAAAAACAATGTTGCCCGGTGCTGGACAAGTGTCTGATTGGCTATAGGTTTGTTCGTGAGACTAAAAACCATGTCCAACTATGTATGCCCTTATTGTACCACTGGCTACCTCTTTGGGGCGTGAAGGTACTGACTTTTATTACTTTTATTAATAATAACCTCTGTGGTCTTGCGGTCCAGGACTTGACTGCGTGAGGTCTCGGGTTCGATTGCCGATTCAAAAAGAAAATTTTGTATTTACAACTTTCTAATAAAAAAAGTGTTTCTCGGGATTGGATATGTGCCCGATTGGCGATAGGCTTGCCACCTATCACTTTGTGGGACTTACTGTCTTCGGCTAGTAGTGGGTACCCTGGTTGCGTCTCTGCCTAATGCTTCGAGGATATGGGCGTGAAGATACACACAACAAATATAAACCCGTCGGCGAGAAATGTGAAGTTTAGAAAGGAATTGCGGTTATTAAAAATCTAACAATGACTCATCTATAACTACTTACGGGCTACATGAAGAAAGTGTTTAACTAGGTATTTGTGAAAACTACGGGGTATCATCATCAATAACACAGTTTAAGTTACTACGGAGGATAACAGAGAACTAACGTTTAAGCTAAAATGCATTAGAAATACTAATAGGAATAAATATGCCTGAACAAGTTACACAAGTAGAATCTAACCCCAAAGTAAGCAAATACCTAGTATGCTTGTGTTATGTCTGTTAGTCAACGATACTAGAGATTAGTAAATATAGGAATACTTAAATACATACCAGAATAAATAAAAACCCAGACCCGAAAGTTGCAGACATTTAAATGTTGATCCCATAAACACCTTTCGTCGTTTCACCATCGGGAATCGAGCCTTGCAGTAGGTCGATGAAGCTAGGCGTATACGTTAGACTCGACCAATGAGGCAGTCAATAAGGAAATATAACAAATTAAGCAAAAAACATTTTTAATAACTAATGCGCGGCCATATTGCACATATACACACACATACTTATATTTTTTGTTTGTAGTGTAGGTTTCATGTTTATACCTTACTAAGTATTTATATCCGACTTAAAAAAAGAGGAGGTACCTACTCAATTCGATTGTATGTTTTTTTTAATTAACTTGAGTAATATAAAAGTATCTTCACACCCATATCCCCGAAGAGGTAGGCAGAGGCACAACCAGGGCACCCACGACTTGCCGAAGATACTAAGTCCCACAATGTGATAGGTGGCAAGCCTATAGCCAACCGGGCACATTTCCAATCCCGAGCAACATTTTTTTAAATTAGAAAATTGGAAAAACCCAAATTTCTTTTTGTTGCCCGACCCGAGATTCAAACCCAGGAACTCATGCGGTCAAGTCCAACAACTGAACCGCTAGACGACAGAGGCGTATTTATTTCTCTCTACAATTTGGGTTCTTGAAAGTTGAAGATATTAATAGTATATCATATAGGTAGGTACAGGTAGGTAGGTATAGATAGGTAGTGCCTTTATTTGAATCGGGTAACACTTCTGTCCCAACAAATTTTCGACCTATTTCAGTTTTGCCTACACTTAGTAAAATATTTGAAAAAATAATATTTAATCAGATGCTAAATCACATCAGTGTTAACAAATTGTTACATAATAAACAGTTTGGATTTACCAAAGGTTGCTCAACCGTTGATGCAGGGTGGAATTATTAAAAAACGTATTTGAAGCCTGGAAGAACTCGCATGATGCATTAGGTGTATTCTGTGATCTCTCTAAGCCCTAAGGCTTTCGACTATGTTCATCTTCATCATGATACTTTGATCAGAAAATTAAGCTATTACGGAATTAAGAACAAAGCTCTTGATGTCATGATCTCATACTTGAATAATAGAGTTTAGAGGGTTAAAATAAATGGTAAAACTTCTTCGGGTTCTGCGGTTACGATTGGCGTACCATAGGGCTCTATTCTTGGTCAATTTCTGTTTCTTGTATATATAAATGACTTACCTTATTACACAAGGGATACCCACGATATTGTTTTGTTTGCGGATGACACTTCACTTATATTTAAAGTGAAAAGGCAATGAGGTAAGTATGACTAAGTTAACAATGCGATATCCAAATTTGTACATTGGTTCACAGTTAACAATCTTCTTTTAAATGGTAATAAGACGAAATGTATTAGATTTTCAATGCTTAATGTTAGGCTAGTAGATTCCAATGTAAAACTAAATGGATCCAAGCTGGATCTGGTTGAATCCACTGTCTTTTTTAGGCATCACAATTGATAATAAGTTAGAATGGGGCCCTCATATTGAGAAACTGGCAAATAGGCTTACTTCAGCAGCAATTGTAGTAAAAAAATAAGAACATTAACAGATGTTGAAACGGCCCGAATAGTATATTCATAGTTTAATGTCTTACGGGATACTTCTTTGGGGAAATTCTGCACATATAAATATCATATTTGTATTACAGAAAAGAGCTATTAGAGCTATTTATAATCTTAAAGTAAGGGATTCCTTCTGAGAAAAATTCAAAGAAATAAATATTTTAACCTTCAGTTCTCAATTAATTTATGAGAATTTAATGTATCTATGTTAAAAAAATCGACGTATGTTTATCACACGAGGAATAAAAATAATCTAGCCGTATACAAAACTCGTCTCCATAAAATTAGTAAATCCTTTTTGGGTCAATGTATATGTTTTTACAATAAGTTACCCATAGGTATTAGAGATCTACGTTTAAATAAGTTTAAAAATGTATAAAAGCAAAATTATGTCAAAAAGACTATTATACGGTCTCAAGAGTATTTGGAAGATGAACATGCTTGGGGATAGATGTTTTAATCTCCTACTACAATTTGTGATGTGATTTGTTGTACCTTTTATTTAAGTTAAAGTAAGATTGTTATTTATATTTTTAATCTAGTTTATATTGTACTAATAAAAAAAAATGTAATTATTATTATTGAAAAAAGACAAGCCCGCTGAGTTTCTTACGCCATATCATCTCAGTATGTGGCCAAGATTCCGATCCGGTGGTAGTCTAAAAAAAATGTCGACGCGCACAAATACCACTTGTATGGTTCAAGTCACAGACTAATTAGAGTACTACGTACAGACTGCCATATGGGGCACAAATATTTTTGCCATTACGGGTCAAAGCTGACAATACACGACAGTTACTTTTTTTATTCAATGGGAATTTCTAAAGACAATAAAGCATGGCACGTTATGCCTCACTTCGAATTTTGCAGCATACACATCCAGCATACTTTCAATTTTTTGTTTTGGAAACAAACAGTTAATTTCGTAATGAATAAAACGAAGTAGATATTTGTTCAGACGTTTGTTTTTAAGCATTTTTAAAGTTTTCAAATGTTTCACTTTTGCACATTAGGTAATACACGATTTTGTAGACGGAAAACATCTGTGTCCTTCACAATTTTCTTATTACACTGCAACAATTTATTATTTAGAACCTTATCCAATAGGAAAAAATAGGGAATGGTCGAATTGTTCTTCTTTATACTCGTCAAAGTTAATAAATTTAAATTAATACTTAGAAATTACAGCACATTTTATAAAAGAGAAAAGATTATTTTTATGTGCATTATTTTCCAAGTATTCATTTGTATCGTTAACAATTGTACCGAAATACCTACTTACACCTTAGGATGGGTAGTTTAGTTGGTTCTTGCCATCAGTATATTCTTATTGAACTATCCAGTCATGGACACTGCTGGTATTAACTCGAATTAGGCTGTGCCTACAATTTGGTCACTCACTTATTTTTATAAACATATAAATATATTTCATAAACAACCTGCTCCATAAACAGAATGCTGCAGTGTAAGCACGAGCACGAACATTTACCTGTTCTGTTCGGGCCTGTTCTAACACCATTTCCATATTTTTCTGAAGCGTTGGACGATCCGGCTCACCGCTTCTATTATTTCGAAGCAACGATTTTAAATTTATCATTTGGTCTTTATCATTTAAGCTCTTACCTGACCAAAATAGTTTTCCATAGGGTCCGAGTTAAAATACATCGGCCTCATTATTTTTAAATTAAAACATTCAAAAAAACTGCCACAATCTTGTAAAACTTTATAATGTTCATTATTTCGATTTTTTTGAAATATGGCACAGATTTTTCATTGGGAATCAATATATTTGCTTTCATTAAGTCTTATAAGGGCTTGTCAAAATTCATGATGTCGTGAATTGTCACTAACGGCAATTCCTAACTCTTTTCCCTTATTTTTCTTTATTTTGTTTGTATAATTCTATACAATATTGAATTATATTATTACCGTACATCTATTGCCTTTTTTATTTAAGTTTTCTTTTACCAAAACTTCATAAAATTCAAAATGTAAATATGATTGTGAGACAGACCATGACTGTCTAGTCAAAAATTACATAAAGTTTTTATTGCAAATGAATATTGTTTCTAGATAGGTAGTCTACGAATGAATAAGATCTACAAGGCATTTGATATATGGCTTAGGCTAGGTCCCAACAAAATAACCAACAACATTTTATGATTATTTCAATTCAATAGTTGTAGTCTGCCTGGAACTTTCAGTTTGTAAATGTAAATGGTATCAAATATAACAACTGACAACTATTTAAAGGTATTAATTGTAAAGACATACTCAACGCCAACCTGCAGATTTTTTTTAGCTTATAGAACAGTCTTTCCCAAAGTGGGCGATAACGCCCCCTTGTGG
>NJDC01008840.1:0-16959 GCA_002245475.1 Calephelis virginiensis
TCCCCCAAAGTGCTCACCATATCTTGATGGATGTCTTTTGGTGATAGGCCTTTTTTTATTGAGGCACTTAATGAGTGCACGGTGTTAAATTTTCTCTATTTTTGAAAATTGCGTCAGATTGCTTCAAACAAATAATCACAGAAAATTTATATTGTGCAGTATCGGAATGAAACTGCGCACAATAAATCAATATGACACATACTAACAAATGACGCTAGATTTTAAAAAGATGTCATAGCTCCATGTAGGTTAGACCACGAACTTTTGGATCCACCCTCGTAATTTAAAAACGGAACCGGTAAGTTAATTTATATATTTAAAAGAAAGTGGTGTTAGTTACACTATATATAACTCAAGAACGGCTGATCTGATTTGGCTGAACATTGATAGGTAGGCAGCTTCGACATAGGGTACTTGTTATCCCGATCGATTGTGAGGAAACTGGGAAAACCAACATTTTAATTTATCCCATACAAACTGAACGGGTGAAAAGAAGTTTGCAGGAACAGCTAGTTAAGTATAATTTGAAGTAAATACAAAATAAATTAAGCAAAACAGTGCAAAGTTTCACCCAGTACTAGAAAGTGTACAATTCATATTATAATACAAGAGGACTGTGAAAAGATTTGCCTTATCACTATCAAATAAAAATGAACATTAAAAAATTAAGTAGAACTCGCAACTCGAAAGACACTCAACTGCCAACAAATGTATCTCAAAATTAGACTTCTCTGTAGAAAGTTTTGTGTAATGTACCCCGTCATAAAAAAACGACGGGCTGCACTCCGGGAGTGCCGGCAGAAGTGAAAACTTGAATATTAACGTTGTGCATTTTTTATATTTTGGAATAGTTGTATGAAATGTATGAAAGTACTGTCATTTACATATGTGGTAGAATACAATATTCATTTATTGCGCTATCGTACACAAACATGACAATACGAACATTAGCGCAAGCGCCCTGCGCCGTCTTACAAAATTTCAGGTCACATGTCCTGACGCGAGTTTAGAAGTTTTTATCCATTCCAAAAAAAGTGTGCAACGCCGCTAAAGAAGTCTTTACTTCAAAAATGTACCCCGTCTTGGTCCGGGTTTTCAGTGTAGAATAGACCATCTGCCTTTATGGCAGCTTGAAAGAGGCGGGAAAGATTTGATTAGTCACTACCAACAAGACCACAGGTGGTAGAGTGCTGTGGCCTGTGAAGCAACTTTTTGAGAAATAGGTAAGGCGGTAGTGCCCATCCGGGCGAGTTGATGCGAAACTCTACCATCAGACTTGTCCGGGTAGAGCTCTACCGCCTTACCTATTCCTGCCGCCATAATGACAATGTCGCGTTCCGCTTTGAGAGTAGGGTAACCGGCAGACCTGCACCATTGGCCTAGCACCTCGGCCACAAGATACCGACCTACAACATCTAGTGTCTATAGGCCACCGAGCCCTGTGCTCATTTGTTAGTTTATCACATCAAAAAATACACTCGTCCGTTCTTTCGTTACTTGAAAACAAACTTTGTTTAACTATATACATAATTTCGGATGACCACATACATGGATAAAGTTACCTTAGGTGACCCTAATTCCTGAATGCTACAGGTACTTACATTTTCTATGGTTGAATAATTGACTTTCAATTGGAGTAATTGTTCTAATGTTTGTAGCACAAGATGGCTGACTAATCATCATCCATATTACTAATACCTATTACAAATGCGATATTGTATTTTTTTGTGCTTCTTTCACGTCACAACGAGAGAAGTAATGGTATAATTTGAGAGTGTGGAGATAGTTTGGCTGGAGAGAAAATATATAGAGACACATAGACATAATATATTACGATATCTAAAAGGTTTCCACCAAAAAACTAAACATCTTTATAAACCCAGACTGATACGTTACTTCTAACATTTAGCTTATTTTTTTACCGGAAATCCACAAGAAATTAGTTTCATTTTATAAGACTAGCCGATCCGGCGAAATTCGTGCTCGTGGAATTCCATACTCACTGTATAATATGCAATAGGCACTTTATGTAAAGATATGTGTGGAAATATAAGATGAGTACGTTCAAATGTTTCTCTACATTCCGAATTTTAAGCTATTTGTTGAGACAATGTGTAAAGCACATATTACAAATCAAAAAACAAATAAATTAAATTAGAGTACACTATAATAAGTTATTAATTTACATTTTAGCTTTTACTCCTCTCCCACGGAAACCCCTTTAGTGAGGAGGATAAAAAAATATACAATAATCTTTCTCCGAAAATACGTTTCAAATTTCGTTACGTTCATTTCAGAAGATGCGGCGTAAATCGCGGTCAAGGTACTGAAGACAAACAAACATTTAAAAATCCTAAATTATTTTTAATATCTTCTATCGCTAACAGATAGTTAGTTCAATTACTAACAGACAGTAAAGAATTCACTCTTCTTCAGTTTTGTTTTAGGTAAGTGTAGATAAGATCATAATTATGGGCATTTTTAAAGTTTCCACATTATAGTAGAATGAGTGACGGTAATTTAATTTGAAATAATGATTGCTACAAAATAGAGAAACCCAAATCGAGTTTTGGCGCCATCAAAAGAAAAAATTGTATTTTTTTTTGAAATTATTGAATTTCAGTTCTGTAATGACTGAATATAATCAATTTTGGTTGCATTTTGTACAATGTTGTTCACTAATAGTGTACAAATAATCATAAAGAAATTAGAATGTCGTGTTTTTCCTCGTTGCCGATATATCTCATTCAATTAACTTTTAAGTAAACTACTACTAGGCTATTGCTTTACTCAAGACCATGACATGACTTGTTGGGACAACTTATGACTAATTTAAGCACAATTTTATTAAATCTATATCTTGATGTAAATTTCAACGTGACTAATGGCAAATGCTAACGTTAGTGCCAAAACAAAAGAAAAACCCAAATCGTGTGATATTGTAATTTATTATATGTTTAGTAATTGTTTTTGCAAAAAATACTGAACGGATTTTAACAAAATTTTGTGTAGTACAGTATCTTAAATGTTATTTAGTAATTTGTCGTTTCAACATTTAGGATGCATTTTATTTCATGAAAATCGTTCCGTTCGTGTATGTAGTCGCGTTCGCGGACAACAGCTCGTCTGAAATAAACTGTTTTATTACTGTTTATATAAATTATTATAAATGAAAGCGATATAAATACAACCTAAAATTATTAATATTTATCTCATCATTGTTACGCAATATTTTTCTTTAAAATGGTTTAGTTACATTATAATAAATGCAAACAAGCACTAAAGCTAAATCATGTTTATTTCCCCCTTTTCCGTAATTAGGAATTCAGGCAGAAAAACCACAGACGAAAAATCCTTGTTAGGTACACTTTGCATTTTTATGTTTTGCCACAGCCGCCGGTTTTGCGGTGGCGGCCGGCAGCAGTTTACAAGGGGCTCGACCCTCAGGTCAACGTGCTTTATCTTTAATTGCGATTTATTCAAACAAGTGAAAACACAAATAATTCTTTTACAAATATACTCTTATATCATTTATGCAAACGCAATGGTTCTTATTCGTGTTATTTTATAAAATCAACGAAAATTATAATAAAAATCGCTTCTGTCTCCTACTCTGCTGTACCCGACAGGTCCACGATTCTTAAACTCTGTAATTTGCCATCCAATTACTACAATTGTGGATTGCAAATAAATTAATATAATTTCTAATTTAGGTGAAATAGAATTATGTAAATTTGCAATTCTTCTTTATTTTGTTGCTTTTTATTTAAATATTTTTATACAAATATGACTTTATGAATGGAAACAGTAGTCATTTTAAAATTAAAGCAAAATTCTGCTCATAAACAGAGATGTTTATGTACTGTATGTACTTACTTTGTGTACAACTTGTAATATCGTGCCCTGGGAGAATTTTTTTCCAACGCCAGGTCATCTAAATGAATTTCAAATCCGTACGATGAAAAGCAAATTACATTATAAAAAAATTACTACTACCTACTACCAATAACTTTAATAAAATTAAAAGTAAATTCAATAGCTCGCAGACGCCTCTTCTGTCTGGCGCCATGGGCGGTTGCACGGAAACGCCCTAACCAGACGCCGGTCCTGCTTGGAACGCAATTGAAAAAGAAAAGGAGTAGGTAGGTAGGTAGGTAGGTAGGTGGGTGTAAGTCAAAACAATATTCAGGATTCAAGGAAGTGCTTAATCGCAAGTTTTGTTAAGGCCAACTCTTCTAAAAAAAAACAATCAAATCGAGGTTTTGTCCGAGTTTGGAGTCAAAAGTCTCCGAAACCGATTTGTTTCTATGAAAAGGGTAATGAATGTGGAAGAAGCTACGCAATACTGCAAGGATCGTGACATTTGTCATTCGATACCCTCTGCATACCCGTAAGGAGTACTTGGAGTGAGGATATGTATACTATAAGAATAACTTTTATGCAAAAGGTTTTAGATTCTAATAGTTGTCGTGTGTGCTGTTGTTTGTGCTATTCCTTTTTTATCGTTTTTTTCAAGTGGTTTATTGAAAATGTTCAGTTTTAGGAAATTCGAAAATTTCTGCTCGAACAACCCCAGGATCAAACCCAGGACCTCATTAAAGTTAAGTCCAACACCGGTCCATTAGACTACAGAATCGATTATTTTATTAATTATTGTGTACTAATGATTCTTAGCAACTTTGTCAATGCATTAAAATCAATGAGAGAACAAATATATTTATTGCTCTAAATATTTCTGCAACTCCAACTCATCAATGATAAACGATGCAGCTGCCTTTCGGGATGTTCGAGTCATATGTCTACGCCCCAAAACAAATATGGAAGACAAAACGACACGCAAAATTAAATTTTGTCATATTTATAGTAGAAAGATGATGCTATTTTCAACCACATGGATAACCGGAGACACGGTAATGTTTTATCAAAGTTTTGAGGACATTTCTTGTTGTCAAATGTACTTAGTATGTCAGGTAGTATGTCAGGAATGTACTTAGTTTATGATGATGCATCCTTATTTTGTCTTGATATAAAGTATGGTTCCTATCGTCCATATATTTATGTATCCTATCTGATTTACACGGTGATCATAATATTTGGGGTAAAATTTTCCGTGTTGAAGTTGTTTTTTCTTAACTTTAAGTACCGAGGTGCTATTTTAGTTACATAAGTACCGACGTGAGGTCTGCCAGACCACAAGAGCTTTAATGAAGAAATATTTTATGTTTATTAATATTATATGTAAATAAATATTTCTAGATATTGTATATGTATTTAGTTATTGTATAAATGAATAAAAAAATAGTAGTACAACCATTTATTATTAATAATTACTCAAATTCTTTGGACGAAAAACGTTACTTTTATCTTACTAATTTTTAATAATCAACAAACTATAAAAAAATAAGTGTCCTTTTTTCTTAAATTAAGAAAAGCTGCTTCCTAAAAAGCAGCTCGTAAGAAGTGAGTGTCAGTTAAAGATGCAAGATGATATGGAATAAATTTTTGTGACGACGACTTTGTTACCTGGAGGATTCCTGTAATCATAATTAAGTTGGGATATTATCCGAGGCTGGTGTCAAGTGTCTTCGAAACCGGCGTGTTTGTATGAAAAGGGTTATGAATGTGAATGAAGCCAGACAGGTTCGTCAGGTTCGTGAGGTCTGGGTTTTATATATCAATGGGTTTGGCACTCGATACTCTCTGCCAACCTTGTAAGGAGCTTGGCGTGAATATAAGTAAATCAGACCTTTTAGTAATTAAACCTTTGCGGAAGGCTAAGGGGCTTAGCGTGAATATATGTATGTAATTAAACTTTTGCGGAAGGCTTAACGTCCCTCTCTTAGTGTAGTCAACGAAGAATGGTACATACAAATCTTTCTATAAATATTGACAATTTAGTATCTTCACGTCTGTATCCCCGCAAAGTATTAGCCGAAAGTGCATAGGTACTTAGTCCCACGATGTGATAGCTGGCAACCCTGTCGTCAACCTATCGCACTTTCCTCCTTAGATGGCAATACTTAAGTATCGTTTACGTCTTACACTAGGAATCCGTCTGCTTATTTGCATATTAATAAGATTAAAAAAATTAAAATAACTAGTGACTGACAAAGAAAAGAATGATGTTCTTTTTCACAAAAAAACACGGACGCAAAACTAAGGAATGTAATGTAACAATGTATATTATACATCAGTGAATCAAAGTATACCTACTATTCTTAGACATTATTGGTTAGTTTTAGTAGAAATTAACCCAAAATGAAATCTTTTAGGCAACTTTTAGCTGTAATGAACTCGATATAGCATATTTACAAATCTCTGGTTATAGCTACAGATTACAGTGTGCTCTTACTTAGCTACTGTACTTACTAATCTATTGATAAATGTGTACCACTTCAGAGTGACAGCCAATACGGTCGAATAATAAATCGGTGAGTAAGATAAAAGCCAAGATACGTAGCGAGGATGTCGGTAATTTATGAATTTGTAAGGACAAAGTGAACATAGTCGGCGGCGTAAATAAAGAGCACCGCGGCATGGATAAATTTGTGTCAGATCAAATGAATCGGGCCAGGACGATTTGTTGCATTTGTTTCGTCATGTGCCGCGACGGATCCACCCATTAACAAAACGAACTGAGATAAAAATACACGGAGTACATTATCGTTTGATTAGCGGCTATGTAAACTAGCGTTGTTTTTATTAAACGCTGTGAACTTTGCCAGCGTCATTTAGTTTATAAGTACTATTTTTAATTACATGTGTTTTCAAGAATGGAGTAGATTTTAACCAAGTTTTTCACGGTGATGTTTATTGCGCACCGACAAGACTAATTTTAAGTATATAATATAAGTCAAGAGTCTCCGAAACCGGCGTGTTTGTATGAAAAGGGTTATGAATGTGAAGGAAGCAAGACAGGTTTGTCAGGATCGTGAGGTCTGGCACTCGATACTCTCTGCCTACCCCGTAAGGGACTTGGCGTGAAGATATGTATGTATGTATGTATGTAATATAAGATTATATATAATATAATATAAGATTATATATAATATGATATAAGTATATAATATCTAATACATAAAATTCTCGTGTCACAGTATTCGTTGCCATACCCCTCCGAAACGGCTTGACCGATTTTGATGAAATTTTTGTGAATATCCGGTATCTATGAGAATCGGCCAACATCTATTTTTCATCCCCCAAAATGTGGTGGTCCACCCCTAAATATTTTTTTTTGCAATTTTCAGACAAAATTTTTTGTTTTTATTTTTTTATGATACAGCATATAAAAGTACATACAACCCTAAATTTTCACCCTTTTATCACCAACTCCTATTTTTAATAGTCATTTTTTATCCCAGGTCGATAACTGATCAATCGTCATTTAATTAGTTATATGGCAAAACAACGTTTGCCGGGTCAGCTAGTAATATATAATACTTTTCCCCGTGTCGGTCCGGGCTCCTTTGCAAATTAGACCATCTGCCTTGCTGCCAGGCAGCTCGTAAAAAGCGAGCATAGGCCAACCGTCACTAACACCGTGACTTCATACTAGGTGGTAGAGTTTCAGGGCGACTCGCTCGGTTTAAAAAACGCTGACGCCTCCCTTAATTGAGATTTTCACCCGTGTTGGTCCGGGCTCTTTTGGCGAATAGACCATCTGCCTTCCTGTCTGGTAGCTAGTAAAAGGTGAGCATAGGCTTAGGTACTAGTGACGGACTAGCACATTGACATCTGACTAGGTGGTTGAGTTTTGCAGCGACTCGCCCGGATTGGTACCATAGCTTTACCTATTTCTGCCGCCATAACGTAAATGCTTGCCGTTGGCGTGTTCCGGTTTAAAGGGTAATGTAGCTTAGTATTAGTAAACTTAGTAGTAGTTCACTTACTTTTGCTCGAGGCCTAACACCCCGGCCTTAGTTTAGTTTAGCACCTTTATTACTTATTATATATTATTATGACCAAGAAGATTGACAAATTCGATTCCCGAGTCAGGCTAAAATTCAAGGAGTTATGACCTCAAATAGCATAATTATATTGAACAAATATAAAAAAAATACTATTACTATATTATATAAACCATTACCACCTTTGGTGTCTCTAGGTGGTGTGAATCCCATTAGAAAATCCATCTGCTTGTTTGTCTTCTAATATCATGAAAAAAAAGTTTTCGTTCAATCCACCGATTTACTAATTCAGTTCTGCCGCTACAATGTCAGTGTTTATCATTGCTTTGTTCCGGTCCGATAGGTCAGGTAATCAGAAGATATGCACATTAGACTTAAAACATTAGCGTCACGACAAGAACGCACCTTTCAAATCTATGATGGTTATGTTTAAAAAAATTCTTTGCTTATCCCAACGTTGTTGAATGGAAGCGAGAGTTGGGTATGTTAGAAAAAGTATAAGAGAAGGACAAATGTGGTCGAAATGAGAGCGCTACGGAGACTCTGTGGTGTTACTCTCGCTAACCGTATTCGTAACAGTGAGATCCGAGAAAGAGTGTGATTGAAAGTGTTGGTGTTAAAATGAGAAAGGGCATGCTCCGCTGGTTCGAACATGTAGAAAGAATGGCAGATATTTTTTTTACAAAGCAGATATACAATGCGAATGTGGATGGATGTAGGTACCTGGGTTGACATTCCATGACCAAATCGCTCGGGTGTCATCCTTAGGTTGTGTCAAGAGCCTCCATAACCGACGTGTTTGTATGTTTGTATGAACGAGAGGAAAAAGGCAGGTCTGCCTGGATCGTGAGGTTTGGCACTCGCTACTCCGTGCTTACCCCGTAAGGAACTTGGAATATATAAATAAATAATAAATAAATAAATATCCCTGGACAACTTACACTAATTGAATCTAACCCCAAAGTAAACAAATTATGTGCTTGTGTTATGGGTGTTAGTCAACGATACTAATACATAGAAATACTTAAACAGATACCAGAATAAATTTAATAAACACCCAGACCCCGAAATGCAGACATCTAAATTTTCATCACACAAATGCCTGCCCCCGTCGGGAATCGAACCCGAGCCTCACGGTAAGTCGATGTAGTTAGGCGAGTACGCTAGCCACTCGACCAAAAAAATGTATGTGTTAAAAAAATTACAAATTCAAATGTCAAGGTTCTAAAATATACCCCATTATCCATGTTGGCTACCGATAGATAGGTGTCGGTATAAAAAAACGAGTAAAAACCTTTGCCTTTTATAATACGCCTTCATTTTGATCAACTTTCCAGTAAAAAAGGTCAAAATAGTTGCAAGTTAGGATTGGTACATACAAATATACACATCTTCACCCCAAATCCTTTGCGGGGTAGGTAGAGAGTATCGAGTACCAAATATTCCATTCATCCACCAGACCTAGGCAGCTCAGGTAAGTTAATAATCTATACTAATATAAAAGTAGAAAGATTTGATTACTTGTTTGTTAGTTTGTGTTGAATAAGCTTCGAAATTACTAGACCGATTTGAAAAATTCTTTCACCATTAGAAGCCGACATAATCCCTGATGAACAAGGGGTATGTTTGTAACTAGAAAATAATGGGATCCCTATTAAAACTTCAATAATGTAACACAAGGTGTAAAAAAAATTGCTTTAAAACATCTTTCATCGCATGCGCTGCGTAAACCATTAATGCTATGATAAAAAATGTATTACAATATTAAAGAACGTATTAATATCTACAAAAAAGATCGCGACTACCATTAGAAACAGACATTATTGCTGATGAACATAGGTTACGATATTTCTATGAAAAATTAGAAATTTTTGCGAAGCCGGGATGGGCTTCGCTTTATACAATAAATAAATTATTTTATCGGATTCGGTAACTTTTTTGGAAACTAAATATTAATAATCCGCTAGTTCTGTGTATAAGATTACCTAAAATGACATATCCTTTTACAATTTCTAATTTGCATGAGATCGAGATTCAGGAGTAACCCTACTGATATCACGATCTAAAATGTAAAACATTAACTCAAAGCTCCAAGTTTAAGCGAGAGTAAAACTGAAAGGGTTAAAATTAAAGAAGTCGTAAGCCTTTTTTATGCTTGACTGTACAATTATCGATTGGTGTAACTACTAACCACACTACATACATAGGTAGAGGTAGGTCGGCACTCGCCACTCAGTACCTGATTGTAAGGTGCTCAGGCACTTTGCTAAATTAACCCTTCGAAGCCCTTCCAGTTTACCGCTAAGCTTGTATTTGAAAATGTATTTACCGCTGTGCTTTAGTAGTTACATTATACAAGTATTATACACAATCCATACTTTTTAACATTATAAATAGAAGTTTTGGAGAAGATTTAATGAAAGATTTTTTTCATAATTGACGTTTTCATAGGAGTAGTTATTGAATTTTGCGTACCTACTGAATAAAATAAATATCTCTGGACAACTTACATAAATTGAATCTAACCCCAAAGTAAGCAAATTATATGCTTGTATTATGGGTGTTAGTCAACGATACCAATACACAGAAATACTTAAATAAATAATCAGAATAAATTTAATAAACACACAGACCCGGAAATATGTCTAAATGTTCATCACACAAATGCCTGCCCCCGTCGGGAATCGAACCCGAGCCTCGCGATTAGTTGGTGTAGTTTGGCGTATACGCTAGCCACTCGACCAACGAGGCGGTGAATTAAAAAAAAGTTTAAAACATCCCCAAAGTCATAGGCAGAGGCACAACCAAGGCACCCACGACTAGCTGAAGACACTGAGTCCCACAATGAGATAGGTGCCAAGCCTTTCCAATCCCGGGCAACACCGTTTTTTTTTAGAAAAAATGAGAATTTACTGCCCGGCCTGGGGGATCGAAAAAGTTTCCCTTTTTACATGTATTTTACATTGTATTTTTCACTGTTTTTTTTAGAACTAATAATAATAAAGTAACTTTATTAATTAATCTTCCTTTACTTTATTTATTTTTTATAACAGTTTATTTGTTTATTAATTTCCATATAAACATTCATTCCATAGCTATACAATCAAAAACTTTTGACACCTTTTTAAGAATATTGCGAGAACGGAGGAGTACGAAATTTGGCACACTTATAGTTTATGTTTAGGAGAAGTGCAGATTGCTAGTACATTTTAATAATAATGCTTACAAAGTGCTTAAATCAAAAAATAAAACATTACACATACTACCTTGCATTTGACACACACAAATAAATATATTGACAACGATAAAAGATCACAGATGGCGCACAAACTATTTTCATAATATTTGGAAACGAAGTAGTTGGTCTTGATAAATGAAGAAAGCGTTTTTATCGAAAAGGTGATTGACAATAGAAACTTATTAATGTTTCAACATTATATTTTAATAACTTACAAATAAAGTTCATTATGGTCCCAAATGGGCGACCACTAGTACATGTAAATTTATATTTTTCACAATGTATTATTTTAATATTACATGTATTTTACTGGAAAGATTCAAAGTTGCGTAAAAAAGCAATAAATGGTATGGTTGTATGAGGGAATAGTTAGGAGCCTGAAGAGTTTTTACGCCATGCATAGAGAGAAAAGATGGTCGTAGTTTTCTTGTAATTATTGAATTTTATTTTCGTACATTTACAAAAAATAAATCTATTGGTAGCATCAGTAGATCCTCGCAACATTCTGTGCCACCATATTGAATTACAGAACAAATATATAAGATGTTCATGTAACTGTTTTGTTGCGATTTTTCACTTTTTCGAGGCAAAATATGACTTGGAGCTTAAAGTACCTACTTAAATAATGTAAAGTCTTTTTAACCGAACCCCAAAAGAAGGAGTTTATCTATTCGGCTGTTTTTTTTAACCTTTGACGGAAAACAAGTTTCATGTATCTATATGTGTGTGTGTATCTGTTTTTGTTTGAAAGCTGACATGATTGAGATGGTTCTTAGCTACATTAGATATAAGTTTTGTCGGGGGTTTATTGAAAAACTTTACTTTGGTTTCTGTTTGTATGTTTGTTACACGAATCCTCGGCTAATAAATAATAGATTTATAGATTTTCTTGTTTCGTAAGTTAGGTCATGATTCAGAGGTGGTCTCATACATATTTTATTAATATCAGACTAGTAGATAGTTTGTGAGTTATGCTTAAATTATAACTCTAAAAGCAGTCGCTTGTTCCTTTTAAAATTTTATTAGGACCACCACACAATGATGACCAAACTTTCGAAAAAGGGATTATGAAATCGCGACTTGGCAATGCAATCAGAGCTTTTTTGTTTTTTTTATGAAAGGTCAACCAATATCTATCCTGAGGTCGGGTTGCTGGGACTATTGTGCAAGTTTACCGGCTACTCGACCCTCTAAACCGGAACATGACCGAGTAATAGATAAGATGCGCTTAAACATGGGCGCCGCCGCTAGGATTGTTTTCAGGGAGGTGCAAATATAGGAATAAACATGTACAGCATTGCGGGTATTATGTACTTTTTCTACGTCGATCTGTCTGACAGTGATAACCGTCTAGCGCAAGTAAGACGGAGATTATTAAGACATCCTTGGAACCCTAGCAAGACATATAATTTTAAAAATGATGTAAACCTTGATGCTTGACGAGCTTTGGCGGCATGATTGGCTTACAACATATCCGTAGTTAGCTTACTTAGCTCTAGCAAAAGGAGCGCTGTGTAGGATTTATTTCGGCCTCCAGTGCAGCGCGATCTATAACAAAAGCTGCTCAGTCTCACGTGACAAGTAAGTGGCATTATGGCAACTCAAACCTAGAAAAAAAACTTAGTTTAAGTTTTATACTTGATAATGCTGTTATAAGTGAAACCGGTAGGCTATTTATAAAATATTAAATTGTGAGTGATACGTACCTAACTGTAAAAATTAATAATATAAATGTTTGGAAGTTTTTCTGTGCTACGACGATGGGAAATATCAAATATATTTGTCAATTACATTTGAAAACATCATGGATAGAAAAATATTTAGCGTCCATAAAGCTTTAAACGCCACATATAACAAGGCATGTACTTCTAATTAGTGGAAAAAACGACAAGGGTTCTGTTTTACAGACCTGCTACGTTTTTGAGTTGACTCGGTAGACTTTTCGAATTAGGGTCACGGGCAAAAAATTCTTTATACACACGCATCAAATTCAAAACGAATTTATTGAAACTTTTTCGACGATGTTCTTAAGAGCAAAATAATTGAGGATGCAATACATTCTTCAAATTTTTCGATTTTAGCTGATGAGACTGTTGACATTAGTGTCATAAAACAATTACCAATTGGTGTTCCGTATCTACGTAATCATAAAGATGCTAAAAAAACCTTCAAGGCAAGGCAAAAAATGCTTCATAATTTATGAAGAATTTCTTGGATGTGTACCGGTACAAGAACTAAACACACAAAGGCATTTCGGAAACTATTGCAATTATGCAAGATAGCAATCCTGATTTAAATAAACGTGTCATATAGGTGGCGTTCAGAAAATTACTAATGATAAATATTCGTTAGTCCTATTTTTTCACTGTGCAAGAATGGAATCTTGTATTAATGACCTTAATACTGCCAGTGAAGTGAGAAATACTGCTGGCACAACAAAGGACATAATACATTTCTATCGGGATATCTCGTTGCGTTGCGTTTAAAAACGCGTTGGAGAGCAAAGTACACGAGTATCAGAATACTTTCTGAAAATTTTCTGTCTACTGTACAAGTTTTAGATGAACTTTCGGAGGACGCACCGAATTCTAAAACAAAAACTAAAGCGTATCAGCTCTGCACGACTGCAACTACTTCAACATACATTGTGACACTTTTAATAATTGGCTCCGATATTATACTTTACTTTTTGAATAATTACTCCTTATTCTGACAAAGTTGAGCTAGTGTTTAATAAATAAAATAAGAGGAATTAAATATGGATATAAAGGCGATACATGATCACGTTAATAAATTAACTGATATAATTCAATCTCATCGCGATAACGCATCTTTAGAATTTGCGGTAATTCGAGTGGTAAAAAAACAGACTTAAAGATCCAATCACCCATCTGAAGAAGATCTATATTTATTCATATTTAGATTTTATTATTTCTTCACTAGAAAATCAATTCTCTTAAAATATCTTCACGCCCATATCCTCGAAGTAGAGGCAGAGGCACAACCATGGCACCCACGACTAGCCGAAGACACTAAGTCCCACAATTAGATAGGTGGTAAGCCTAAGCCACACAAAAAAGCATTTTCACTTATGCAGAAAATATTTCAAGAAAATATTCAGCCCGAAAATATGAAAAAATCTGATTTTTTATCGATAGCAGAAGATCTACAGACTCTTCACCTTCTCCATTAGACAGCAACCTAGACGTCTTCTTTATTATGCAAATCGTAACACATTGCACCAATAAATTTCTAATCTTTTATAAGTAAATGACTATTGATTTCTCATGAAAATTATATAGTCACTTACACGGTCTTTACGAATCTAACGATACGTCGTTTGGTAAAATCAGTCAATTCGTTTTGTCAGTAGCGTAGACTTACTATCGAAATGTTTATACAAACATACATACATATAAATACATACGAACACAAACAAAGATGCATTTATACATATACTCAAAAAGCATTACTGTTCCACTGGTTCTTTCAGGTAACAATATGTGATTTTTTTATGCACTTTTTTCTAGACAGGTGGTTGCAATTGCACCCTCTTGCACCCTGCTGATGGCGCCCATGCGCTTAAATTACGATATTATTAACTGTTACTTTGTACGTGACAGGTAATAAAGGCCCTTTTCTTCGAAAGGTATAAAATGTAGTTAAAACTAGAATAGTGTAGAAAACATTGTAAGCAACATATAAAGATAAAAGATTTAAAACAAAGAATCATAGTAAATGTTCTGAACAGCGTCTTTAAATAAGTATTCAACCTGAAAACAACCAAGTTCCTGGTAATAAAACTGCTCCCAAGAGAATAATATAGAAAATGCTACTACAAATCTCATGTAATAAAATTTCGTTAAAGTGGGTCGTATATCACCTTCATCCACAGACATAGCAAAAAGAGGACAAGAAAATTCAATAAAAATCACAATAGTAATATACTATGTCATATAAAAATATCTAAGGAAGCATTAAAGTGGTCCCCCAATAATAGGTTCCGCCAGATGTATGGGACGGCTTGGAAAAGTCACAGTGGTAACTCGAGCGAAGAAAATTATTTTTTTCGGTCTGCCACACACGGCCCTTGTCCCTTAGCTCAGCGAAACTAAGAAAGGGCCCTTTTATGGCACTATTATTATTGCTTGAATATTCTTTATAATCTTTTATTTAACTTAGAATGGGTACTTATAGGTTGCGCAGTTTCTACCACTTGGCAAGGTTTTTTTATGACATTGGAAGACAAATAGACGGATTTCCTGGTGGTAAGAAATTCAAGCCGCGTAGAGACACCAAAGGCGGTAATTGTGCGTTGCCAACCTGGGGCCGGGATATTAGGCCTCGAGCGGCTACCTTGTCCTCTGAACTAGAACACGTCAACGGCAACCACTGGCGTTATGGCGGCCGAAATAGGTAAAGCGGTAGTACCAATCCCGGCTAGTCGCTGCGAAACTCAACCACCTAGAGTTTAGAGTTTTTCAACTTTTAAAATTTAGCTCTATGTTTTATTAATGTATTTTTTTATTGCCAACCGATATTTAGTTTTATATTTATAAAGGTGATGATAATTTCATTATTCGACTGGTGGTTTTTGAGTTGTAATTAGTAGTGGTGGTCAATCGCCCCTGTGGTTTAGCGGTTCAGTTGTTGGACTGGACTGCATGAGGTCCCGGATTCGAATAACGGGTAGGGCAAAAAAAGAAAATTTGGTTTTTCCAATTTTCTAATAAAAAAAAAGTTGCTCGGGATTGGATATGTGCCCGGCTTGCCACCTATCACATTGTGGGACTTAGTGTCTTCGGCTAGTCGTGGGTAGGGTACCCACGACTAGCCGAAGCCGGTTGTGCCTCTGCCTACCTCTTAGGGGATATGGGCGTGAAGATACTTTAATATTAATGCTAATAATAACCTAATATTAATTTACTAGGTGGTAGAGTTTCGCAGCGACTCACCCGGATTGGTACCACCGCCTTACCTATTACTACCGCCAAACGTCATGACGTGTTCCGGTTTGGAGGGTTACCTTACACTACCTTGCCGGTAAACTTACTTTTGCTCGAGGCCTGACATCCCGGCATCAGGTTGGCGACGCACCATTACCACCTTTGGTGTCTCTAGGCGGCGTGTATTTCGTACCATCAGGAAATCCGTCTGCTTGTTTGCCTTCCAATATCATAAAAAAAATGCTAAATTTAAAAATTATTTGTTAAATAAAAGAAAGTTTATTTGAAATTTAGCAACCGGTTAGGATGCATTGAGATCCAGTAACAATTTCTTTATATTACAAAAATGTCGAATAGAGTATATATGTATATATAATAAACTTAATAGGCTTAACATATCAATGTGGGACTATTTCGGAATCGTTTGCTATCTTTCGAAAAAAGAATGATCAAACCGCGACGTGGTACCTTATGAAAAAGTTGGAGTTGGCTTTTTACTGCGCTTAATTGTTTATTGCAATTTTACAGAGCTTAATTATTATAGTTGCGAATTCTCTCCTGTAATCATAAGCCGTCCATAGGTGTTCTTACTTGTATTACGACCATGGTTCTTACAAAGTAACAATTATTAAACTGAAACTTATTGACTTTTTTAATTATGCAATTGGTATGCTATAAAGGTTTTTTTTGCTTTTATATTTAAAGTTTATATATTATAATTACAATTTCAATTATCTTATCTAAATGTTTATACTTACTCATAAATTGAGTTTTTAATGTTAATTTTGTTGACGTGACAACGTCTTAAATTAGGTTGTGGCTCGGATTCACCCTCGAAAAAGTGTAACGCTCGCTCACGTCTGTTACG
>NJDC01008840.1:18997-30506 GCA_002245475.1 Calephelis virginiensis
GTACTGGACTGCATGAGGTCCCGGGTTCGAATAACGGGTAGGGCAAAAAAGAAAATTTGGTTTTTCCAATTTTCTAATAAAAAAAAGTTGCTCGGGATTGGATATGTGCCCGGCTTGCCACCTATCACATTGTGGGACTTAGTGTCTTCGGCTAGTCGTGGGTACCCTGGTTGTGCCTCTGCCTACCTCTTAGGGGATATGGGCGTTAAGATACTTTAATATTAATGCTAATAATAACCTAATATTAATTTACTAGGTGGTAGAATTTCGCAGTGACTCACCCGGATTGGTACCACCGCCTTACCTATTACTGCCGCCAAACGTCATGACGTGTTCCGGTTTAGAGGGTTACCTTACACTACCTTGCCGGTAAACTTACTTTTGCTCGAGGCCTGACATCCCGGAATCAGGTTGGCAACGCACCATTACCACCTTTGGTGTCTCTAGGCGGCGTGTATTTCGTACCATCAGGAAATCCGTCTGCTTGTTTGCCTTCCAATATCATAAAAAAAATGCTAAATTTCAAATAAACTTTCTTTTATTTGTTAAATAAAAGAAAGTTTATTTGAAATTTAGCAACCGGTTAGGATGCATTGAGATCCAGTAACGATTTCTTTATATTAAGAAAATGTCAAATAGAGTATATATGTATATATAATAAACTTAATAGGCTTAACATATTAATGTGGGACTATTTCGGAATCGTTTGCTATCTTTCGAAAAAAGAATGATCAAACCGCGACGTGGTAAAAGTTGGAGTTGGCTTTTTACTGCGCTTAATTGTTTATTTCAATTTTACAGAGCTTAATTATTATAGTTGCGAATTATCTCCTGTAATCATAAGCCGTCCATAGGTTTTCTTACTTATATTTCAACCATGGTTCTTACAAAGTACCAATTATTAAACTGAAATTTATTGACTTTTTTAATTATGCAAGTGGTATGCTATAAAAATTTTTTTGCTTGTATATTTTAATTACAAATTCAATTATCTTATCTAAATGTTTATACTTACTCGTAAATTGAGTTTTTAATGTTAATTTTCTTGACGTGACAACGTCTTAAATTAGGTTGTGGCTCGGATTCACCCTTGAAAAAGTGTAACGCTCGCTCACGTCTGTTATGATGAGTCACCGAACGAGAGAGAGGCCCGCCGGACCGGTACAATGTTTTAGTAAACAAAATATATTTCTATAGTTAAAATTTGTGCATTTCTTATTTTCATTCAATTCCTTGTTCCTATTATGCAATTTAATAATATTCATATCAATAAATATTCTACCGAGAAAAAGACGTTGTCACGTAAAATCTTCGCCCGTAAAACCGTCTTTACAGGCAACCATTTTTTAAGTTCAGGTTTAATTAATACTAAATGTTGATGTATATTGACACATCAAGAGAGAAGAGTGTTTAAACTAATAAAATGTATTGAATTGATGTAAATTTTGGATACAAAAGTATTAAGCACCTCTTTTTTTAAAGTCAGCTTACAAACAAACACAATAGAAATAAAATAAAAAAGTACATTATAAAATTAGAATGTGTTATCGCTTTTAATAACTTTTAGCTTAGCTTCGCTTTTAATAATTTATTATTTTCGTTCATAAGGAACAGCAGTTTT
Organism: Calephelis virginiensis; assembly: GCA_002245475.1. Taxonomy (NCBI): domain Eukaryota; kingdom Metazoa; phylum Arthropoda; class Insecta; order Lepidoptera; family Riodinidae; genus Calephelis; species Calephelis virginiensis. The sequence goes on from NJDC01008840.1 coordinate 20,619, forward strand.
TTATTTTATTCTAATTACCTACGACGCCGTCATAAATTATGTGTCCGAAATTTAAAGTAATTGTATTTTCATTTAATTATTTTTGTGTATCATAAATATTTTGTTACATGTTTTTCAGGTTCTAACTTTAAATACGTAATTAATGTCAAGCACTAACCTGGCGCAGGGAATAGTAAGGTGGGTCTAATTGTCAAAGGCGAATCGTACCAAAACTCTGCCTACCTTTATGTTTGTGTTAATTTATTAGTTGTTGTTGTTGTTATTAATTTTATCCAAGTCGGGGAAAGGTAAAGGATCTGAGTCCATACAGCCACGTCTTCCGTATTAATGAATCTTTTTCTTGTATATATTTTCATTTATTTTTATCAAAGTCATTGGTCGTAATAGATTGTCTTGTCAGGGCCTTGAGTAAAGCAGCTGTCGCTTTACTCAAGCTCATTTTGTGAGATTTGGCGAGAACGAGGAAATTCACAATACACTAATTTCTTCATGATTATTTAATTTACACTTTAACCTAACAAAATTGTATAAAATGTCAACAAAATTGACTAATTTCACTTAATATAAACGCGACATCCCATAATTACGATAAAACTATGACCACCTTTTCTCTCGATAGCGCCAAAACCCATATAAAACATACACCTAGGTATCTAATGATTAAAAAAAATTACAGGCCTTGTATAAACTAAAAAGTAGGTAGTTTAAATATTTTTTTCTTTTTTAAATAATTCTCATGACAGTAAAACTTTCTCTGGTTCATTGGTTTCGAGTAAGCTATGCTAAAATACGGTAATGGTCTGATAGAAACACAAACCTTAGAAATAAAGACCTGGTAAAAAGTCGGCCGAAAAACTTTGGCAACAAACTTCCAAACTGAACACGTACACGTAGCGAATCCTAGATACCGCTATTTTATAGTAGTTGAGTGCCAATTACTAGAGCCATACATAATCTATATATTTTATTAATATGTGATGCCAAAACTTTGGACTCCTTTTTGCGAAAATTTCGCAAACGCAGGAGCATAAAATTTGGCACACTTATAGTTTCTATGTAGGAGAAGAGAAGAACGCTAATATTTTTCAATAATAATGCTTATAAAGTAAATTAAATTAATAAATGAAACATTACCCGCACTACCATGCATTTGACACATACAAACAAATATATTGATGACAACGATAAAAGATCACAGATGGCGCATTAAAAAGTTTGGAAACAAAGTAGTTGGTTTTGAGAAAGAAGATGGCGTTATTATCAACAAGATATTAAAATTTATTATGGTCGAATTTCGACCAATGGGCGACCATCAGTTACAGATAGATATTAAAATCTTCTTAAATTGCTGCAGAAACGAGCAAATTAAGTTATGTTTCAAGCTCTCTTAGGGCCGCTTGCAAGTTCCTGGGTAAGTTTAATAATGAGTTAAAGTATCAAATATTATAAGGTGAATAAACCCTAGTTAAAAGTTAATTCAAAGTTAAATATTATTGAAAGTGCAAGTGACAGCCCTTACTCCACTATCTGACTAGTCGCTTTCCGCTATCTATCCCTATGTATGCTTAGATCCTTAAAACTATGCAACGGATTTTGATGCGGTTTTTAATAGATTCAGGAGAGATGTGTGTATAATATCAGGTTTGTTTGTTCAATCCTACGAAGCTGGGACGGTTTGCTATTAAGGTATAAACACTATAAACATCATACGAGGAATCTAAGATTTGCAAATCAGGGCTAATTTCACCGGATTATATTGAAAAAGTTTAGTACAACTAAGTTCAATGTAAACGAGTATAGTTTTGTACACGTCTACATATTTCATTTATTGTTTTCCTTTAACGGGTTGGCTGGAAGAAATTTCATTCATTAGAGATAAGCTCGCCCTTTGTACTAACGTTTATTTTAGTCTTAAGTTTTTCTGTAATTTTTGTTGTGTACAATAAAGAGTTAATTACAATTAATTATCAGTCGTGGTCCCGTGCATAAGCTTATGCAAGTATTCTTTTAAAATTGACAATATTCTTGTCGCCATCCTCTGAAAATCTACTTAGCTCGTAAAATAGTTTAATGATAAAATATTTACATTGTCGCCTGTGTAGTCTAGCGGTTCAGTTGTTGGACTTGACCGCATGACGTCCCGGGTTCGAATTCCGGGTCGGGCAACAAAAACAAAATTAGATTTTTGGATTGGAAATGTGCCCGGTTGGCGATAGGCTTGCCACCTATCACATTGTGGGACTTAATGTCTTTGGCTAGTCGTGGGTGCCCTGGTTGTGCCTCTGCCTACCTCTACGGGGATATTTTTTTTAATTTACATTATCCAAAATTTCTTTGACAGTAAAATTGACATGATTGACACTCATGACAATTGACTAAACACGCTTTTACGTTGATTGCGTTTAAAATCGACGGTGAATTCTAGACTTAGAAGTTATATTTGCCTAGATTTGACGTATATATCCTTTGTCGAAGGTTAAAATTAGCACCTTTTATTCATAAGTTTTAAACTTGGGAAAGATTTAGCTTAGGGCTTTGGGCAATAAGGTCATACGTGAAAGAATGCGGAGAGCGGCGACTCTATTTCAATTTGTTTAAAAGATTTGGTGATTAACTATATTTATATACATGTTTTTCTTTTCGTATTAAATTTGTCTCACTGTCACGTCAGTTTAAAATTAAGGTTTCATTTTTGACATTGTTTATTTAACGGTTCGCATTGTCAGAGACCTAGCTCCTTGAACCATAGCCATTCCAGCTACAACCGGTGCAGCTATTACAGCAATAAATCCCATTTGGCAGCTTTTTAAATAGCAATAGATTTACCGCTCTCAGGCTCTTTTAGTTTGCCTGATTTTACATCTAAAACACCTGCATCTAAGTCTTCTTTTAATTGGTCCGAGCTCCTTTGCAGAATAGACCATCTGCCTTCCTTGCCAGGCAGCTCGTAAAAGGCGACCATAGTCTTGCCGTCACTAGCACCGTGACATCTGACTAGGTGGTAGAGTTTCGCAGCGACTCGCCTGGATTGGTAACACCGCCTTACCTATTCCTGCCACCATAACGTCATGACGTGTTTCAGTTCGGAGGGGAAGGTAGCTGGTAAACTTACTTTTGCTCGAGGCCTAACTTCCCAACCTCCGGTTGGCAACGCACCATTCCCAACTTTGGTGGCTCTAGGCGGCGTGAATTCCTTACCATCAGGAAATCCGTCTGCTTGTTTGCCTTCCTACATCATAAAAAATCATAAGGAGAGCCGTGTGCTATTCCGCTGATTTATCACATTTAAAAAAATGTGTGCGTGTACTAGCGTACTCTCTTAAGAAGTGAAACTTCTTTATGACGTTATTTTTCAAAAACTAATTTACTATATACAACTTTACAGAAATTGGTTAAATAAAGTTAAATTAGATAAAGTTTTTGACAATCCCTACTCCGCTGGAGAAAATATACTTCGAATCACGCGTGGTAGGGATAAGAAAAAGATGGCGCGTAACGGAAAAATGTGACGCGTAAAGAAAAAATGTTACACAAAATTTTTTTCCAACCCCGATAAAGAAGTTTCACTTCAAAAACCTTTAAGACAAGATGTTTGTAATTATTTTAGCGACTAAAAAGGACAAAGCGATTACAAAAAGTTTTCAAATTCATAAATCTGTTTAAAAACTAAGCATTCGAAACTTGAAAATTATTTTTCGAAATTCAAAACCACCACGTAACAATCAATTTATTATTTTTTTCAGTAAACATGCAACAAAGGTTTAATTGAATACGATTATTTGAAATCAGAATGCCGACAAAGCTCACATTTCCCGGGATATTTCCGGGTGTAATCTCGGGGGCGAATAATTGCGGATTGCAACAACGCTGCTCATTAGTGCAGTGTTCAATTAGGGAGCGATGGACACAGGGGCCTTGTGTTACCTCGCCTCCTACGCGTGATGGTAATTTGCTTTTGAATTGAGAAAATTACAATGTTATTAAGGCTTACTTACACTAGTTTTCGGATACTCTTACAAACTATTCGTTAATTAATTTTAAAACCATTTTAGAACGGATTATAGTGATTAGTCTGTGGAGTTTCTTTACTCTATAATTTATTGGAGGGCTTAGTGTGGTACATTCAGTATTCAGTTTTAGTTTAACTTAATTTTAGTTTGAGATAAAATTGGCTGAATGTTAGAAGTTAAGAGTATAACATACATAAACTAAGAACTAACTTCCAAATACAAAAATAAATGGCGGTAAAACATAGAGTACATTATCATGGTAGTATTTATGCATATAAATTTATTTATTACAAGTGCCTCTTGTAGGTTTATGTGAAAAAAAAAGTTATTATTATTTCTGAAGGTTCAGTGGGGCTTAAGAATGCAAAAAAAAGAATTTTATTATTCCTTCTTTCATGTAATTACTTAGCACCCTACTTTGTTATGACAATAACTATAAGCATAAAAACTTAAATTTGGGGAATCAAATAACGTTATAATCATACACGAGTAGACATGGTAGTTTATTTTTAACCGACTTCCAAAAAGGATGAGGTTACATGTTCGACGCTAATATTTTTTGACTAGCTTTTGCCCGCGGCGTTACGTGATAAATATTCCCACAGGAACATTTTTTGGGATGAAAACTGTCGTATGTATCAATCCGAGTTAACCTCTATGTGTGCACAATTTCATGAAAATCGGTTCAGCAGTTTTTGCGTAAAGGAGTAACAAATAAACATAAAAACTTTCGCATTTATAATATTAATAGGATAGGATAGAAGGAAGGTTACTAGATTTCTTGTGAATCATTTTATTTTTGAAAGTGTTATACTTCCGATGGGTCTCTTTGTTGCCAAGTCTCAATTTTTAGTATAGGTAATTAGAAGACATAAAATTAAAAACGCAGTCGGTGTTATGCGCTAATCTCCGACCAGTTTACTTTTTTATTGATCTGAGGCGCTTATATTATATTAAATTACCTAAGTTTAGCAATATTAAAGGTTTGATAGGGGTGCCCTAACTTTTGAAACTGGATCTAGAAAGCAACAAAATATGAATTTTAAGTATTCTTAATTAAATTTAAATTATTTTATGGTTCAATGTAAGTTAACAATAAATGGAAAACGTGTTTCTTTTTTTGTCCGTGCTTTAATTCTTAACCCTTTAAACATTTGAGGTTACATAAAAAGAAAACATTTAACTAAATCTCTTCAGTAATGCCGAACAAAAATGTTACAATAACGAGTTTTTTAATATAAAATTATATATAAATTTATCAAGTAATCAATAAATCAACTAATCAAGTAATTAACCATAATCCTCCTTCCCTTCCTATTAACCATAAAATTTTATTTCTTCTAAAAATATGAATTTCCAACCATTTCTGGTGAACCAATTATTGGCTGCATTGTACAGGACAGAATTTAATGAAACACGGCTTACATTTCATTTCTTACAAACAAAAAAAATATATTTTTTTTTCGTATTTAGTTGATAAACAGACAAAAAATACTAAAAGTAGTTTTTTCGAACATCACAATATTCTTACTTAAAATAAGTTTTCTGGTATGTATTTTATTATACACAGAAATAGATCATGAAAAATAATACTTACCTTAACGTCAGATGTTCAAGTAAAAACATTCCATTTCACTTATGGACTATGGTTAAAATGACGTTCCTATTTGTACATATTTATGGAACACACTTACGGCGTGTGTTCTTTAAGTACGACGTTCTAAAAAAATTCAAGAGCTTCGATAGCTATTTTCATAAGTTGCCTCTTATCAATTGGCTTCATAAACTATTAGATATTTTAGTACTCCGACATTGGTTAATTGTTTTTTTGAAGAATAGTTTATAACTATGTTGTAAATTGTGGGCATAAGGAAATTAACGTCTAATACTAAGGTTTAAACTAGGTTGTGGAAGTACTGCATTATCGAGTCGAAGTACGAGTATATAGTCGAATTAGGAAACCAGTGTCTCACCTGCTTTTGACACCATTGCTTCAATTTGAATGCTAAATGAGCTAGTAAACCTAAGTCTAAGCCAAATTTCATCTAAAATATAAACTATTTTTAAAAAAATAAACCTTTCTAGTTTTTCCACATCAAAATTTATCTACGATTGGTCTCATTGGCCCACAACACTAATTTCTGTTTGATTTAAAAAAAATAAACATGTAAATGCAAAAATACTGTACATTGTATAAATTGTATATACAGGCGCTCTTGATCGAATTTTATTACAGAAGTACCTAAAACGATTAATCAAGTACTAATTTGAATTGGTTATGGGTTGGATGACCTGAAGAACCTGGAGAAATTCGTTGAATTCGTTTTCATTGAAATTAGTCATCAGGATAATACTTTTTAATAATAATATAAAGCACCCATCATCATATTCGAAACAAAGCAGCATTTGCAGACAAAAAATATTAGTCAAGTAGTTATAAGATATTTAGTTAATAAATATATTTTATGTACTTACAGCCATCGAATCGCCTTTGTCGATTTTGGTAAAAACACAAAAAACAAAATAAAAATCACTACAATATAACGCATCACAGACTTATATATGACTGGTTTAGTTCGAAAATACACTTTTGAATGTGTAAAAAAATTAAAAGAACTCGCGAAATATTTGGCGGGAAAACCGAAAGGCATGCAACAAATGCGATGTGTCGCAAGCTCGTGATAGAGAGTTGTGAACTCGAGAGTGTGACACGATGAGCGATCTCAGCTCTACGGGAACGAGAGGCAGCAGAGCACGCGTGCGAACATCGCTGCCGCTCGCCACTGGTCAGCGAGACCGCCCGTCGCACTCCCGCCGCTACAAAGATCACCTACACCGTAGAGGGTTACTACGATTTACGGACTCTCATTTACTCGATATTGTAAAGTTACATATAAAGTTTGCTAATCAATTTTCTGATAATATATTATATCCTACCTAAAACTATTTTCAAATGCATATTCTGACCTCCTCGTTTTTTGGTTTCCGTTATTTTTTACACAACTTGCTTCATGCAGCATATTTGTCTTCTAAAGTGGGTAACTTATGAATAAATAAGTCTATTGCCGAGCCATCATTTAAAAAATGGGATACTTGTGATATGAACAATTAAAGATCTATAACTTTAGTTCCCGTAATTTCTAAGATTTTTGAAAAAATAATGTATGACGAATTATACAGCTATTTAATTCATTTTATTTTAAATAGTAATGATCATGGAATCTTTTTTTTATTAAAAATACCGACACAAGTACGAAATTATGTTTTTGTTACAGTACAGTACTACTATTTCAATTATGCACTTCGGCTATATTCGTCAAGCTTCAGAAATCCGAATGTACTTTAAAGATATCAATACAGAGTTGTTATTACACATAATTAATCATTTCGCTTAAATTTAGATTAGGTCAGCCAATTTAAAAATAAAAATGTAAAGTGTAAAATGAGTATAAAGTGTAAGGCCGAAGCGCACAATTTAAATGGTAGCACTGTACGGCGCGGCGTTACGTATTATGTTAAGTAGTTGTCTGTACTTCTCTGCTTTGTCTTATGATACATATTCCTAGGTACCTGAATAGTGATTCCCCATTTTCATTGGTCATCGCAACACGCGTGAACGTATGCCAGAATTTCGCTAATTCTGTTTTGTTGTTTTTGTCAGAGAGTGTTCATAACAAAAATGTTATAATCTTAGAGAAACATTAAAAAAATTAACAATTTAGTATTCATTGTTCACAGAATAACTTCTATAGGGTCAGCTAGGATATGTAGGGATTCATATGGAACTGATCATTGTCTTATCGACTGGATGCTGTACAGTTTTTAAGTATATGCAATCCGTCTAACAAGAAATGACAACTTTTCAGTTCTCGTATCACGGAAAATCATTATTTATGTAGATATCAATATTTAATTGAATTTTGTGCGCTTTAGATTGTACACGTTTTTAGCACAAAACGGAACACTGTCTTTGTCTCCGTGAGCTACATTACTGTAGGCACAGACTGCAGTTTACGGGCCCCATTGAATAGTTTACTGTAGCGGCGGCGTAGCGGGCGGGCGGGCGGCTATGAGCTCCCCACCGAAGGCACAGCCCACTTATCAATTCAGTCGAGTGGGCATTCGTTCATTGTGAAGCATTGTGTCCATTATATGCGGATTCGATGTCTATTTACCCGTTCACATGCTTACTAAATAGCGTAATATCTTTATTACTCATACTTAGGTCTTAAGATTAATTCTGTGTTCAGAGTTAAAGAATTTTCATATAGAAATTCTTGAATTTGTAGAAGTTGAATTGTTTTGGCAGATATTGTTATGTATATAATAAACTACTTTGTTTTTGTAAGATTTTTTATGTCATATAGGATAAGAAAACTCTTTTTATAGAATAAGAAAGTGAACAAGCACATTGGCTTTACTGATGTCGGGAAACAGCCTAGAGACATCGTAGATTATAGCAATTATTGGTCCGTTGCTGTCCTATGCCCCTGTTTGTTAGACCCAATGTGCAAGATACCGGCTTCCCCAATTCCTCTCGACCACGAACTTGACAGTGCCAAATATAAACTAATACTACAAAGGCAAAGCTATAGATTTATTTTTGTTAATTAAGACGACAATTTTAAGCAATAAACACTGAATGCTTTTTAAAATGGAGAACAGAACCCAGAATGCAAAAACTACAGATAAAAACTTTTAAAAATAATATTGAACCGTTGAAAAAGCTGAAAACCAATTAATAATAATAAATAATATTTTTTTCATTTACCTTAATGAGGAATGAATGTATTTACATCTAAGTAATTTTGAGTCAGCTCCAAGGAAATTAATGACACGCGACGGCGGCACAGCGCTATACATTTAGATTTACGCTGTATTGGCCGGACCTATCCTGGTGAGAGATCTAGGCACAGACTTCTTTTTATCCCAGAAGCAATACCGGTTCTAGTCATGGACGTAGCCAGGTACGGGCAAACCGTTGCAGCTCTTCCCCCCCTCCCGTTGTCCTGAAAAGCGTTTAAATGGATAATGTATGTTGAGCGTAAAGAAGTTTAAAAAACAATCTGGAAAGAGACGAAGATGAACATATTATTTTGTAAAGAAACGCTATTTCGTTTTAAACTACGTACTCTACTACGTACTTATGAGATAAAGATATATACTACTTACTCTTAAGATAAAGAACATGTCTGCCTCCTTCAGAAACCTAGCTACGCCCTTGATTTTCGAATCCTTTCGAATGTTGGCCAAGTACCAGTAGATAAAAATAGAATTTAGAAAAATATGTTGAGAAAGAGCATAAGTACCCGTTGATTTCAAGAAGTAGTAAGAATAGCAGATGAAAGACATGCAATGCGAAGTGGATAATTGTAGGGAACTGAGGAGTGAGGAGACCTGAGTTGACATTCCACGACCAAATTTCTAGAACCTTATCTGATAATTGTGTCAAAAGTCTCCGAAACTGGCGTACTTGTATGTAAAGAGTAATTAATGTGGACAAAGCTAGGCAGGTATTCGGAATCGTGATTTCAATGGAACTGTCATAAATGTATGACATCAAATACTAAAAGAGCATACAATAACAAAAGCAAAGAATATAATAATATAGCTATGCAGGACAACTAAAGACATTGATTTGATCGAGTTTTTAAACGACTGAAAAAAGGATGAGGTTATATGTTCCGACTTCTGTAGGTATGTACTTTTGCCATATACATCCTATTACTACTATTATAAATGCGAAAGTTTGTATGTTTGTTTGTTACTCCTTCACGCAAAAAACTGCTGAACAGATTTTCATGAAGTTTGTCACACACATAGAGGATATCTTGGATTAACACATACGATAGTTTTTTAAGACGAAAAAATGTTCCTG
>NJDC01008840.1:31331-44823 GCA_002245475.1 Calephelis virginiensis
GACCTAATTTGCATGCACCCTCTTCATTCAACTTCAAAAAGCTAACGGAAATTAGATAGCTATTGTTTTTATGCATAATGTTTTGCATGTTTGCTTTACTCAACTTTTTATATTGTTTTTTTTTACCGAGTCAAAAAAGAAGATTATCAATTTTTGTGTGATTGTTACAAAAAAGATTATTAAATAAAGATTTTTGTGGTTCTTTTATAAAAAGGCAGGACATGATTTCGAAATTCGAGGTGGAGCATGTTTGAACTACATCATGATTCCGAGTCGAGAATGAGGTGGTCGAATTACGATTCATCGAAGTACAACAATATTTATGTATTGTTTTCTAGTCAAAAACCACTTGTCGGATCTTCATCTACCTTCCGAATAAAGAAAAATATCTTCACGCCCATATCTCCGAAGCGGTGGGCAGAAGCACAACCAGTGCACCCAAGACTAGCCGAAGACACTGAGTCCCACAATGAGATAAGTGCCAACAGGGCGGCAACGTTATTTTTATTATAAAATATACATTTTCTTTTTTTCTTGAACGTTGGACCGCTAGACCACAAGGCAAATAAAAAAAATCAAATCGCGTCATCATAATGAAATTGGAGTCGATTTATCGCAGTTTTATTAGGCTTACATTATTAGTATTTCAAAACAATGTGCAGACGAATTTCCTGATGGTAAAGTTAACTTTTCTTAAGATAGGTAAATTTCTAATAAGAAAAAGTTGCCCGTGATTGGATACGTGCCCGGTTGGCGATAGCTTCCACCAATAACATTGTGGGACTTAAGCCACACTAATAAACGTCAATTAATGTTAGGGATACTTTATCTATAATTTCTACTTCATCACAACTTTGACATGAAAACATGAAAAGAACATGTCGACTTTATGACTGATTAAAAGATAATTGACACCTTTGAATGCGGCTGTTAGGGTCTTTGTTTAGTCGTGGGCGTCCGTATTACATGCCAGGATGCTTGAAAATTATTTAGGTACCTAGTTTAGTGTGCAGGAAAAAATGTGAATGGAGCAATACGTAAGCTACATCATAGTAAGCTTTTGGGTCAGGCTGCTTACTGGCTTCGCATTATCGTGTGCTTATCCCAACGTTAATTTATGGAAGCAAAAGCGGAATCTGTCGGAAAAAGCACAAAAGTACATGAGTACAAAATGTGAGCGCTACGAGAACTCTGCGGTGCTTATCTCTCCGATCACATTCGCAATAGTGAGATCAAACAAAGAGTGGGATAGAAAGCAGACGTTGGTGTAGACCTAAGTTAACGTTCCAAACCTTATCACTCAGATGTTCCAAGGATCTCCAAAACCGGACTGTTCATATGAAAATAGTATTGAATGTGACAGTTGACACCACAGATTATAGGTACCCCTGTTGACACTCTCCGCCTTACTTACAGCGAACTTGCCATGAATATATGTATGTTCATGTAAGATATTTTTATTTAAATAGCACTTTCTCTCATGTAGGATATCGATCCCTGACTGAAGTGGTGTTTTTCTATTATTAAATACATGTATGTGTGTTTTATCTGTTTATCCTTTTCATTTTATTCATTTACTAACTGTTCCGATGAACTTAATTCCACCCGTTCAGTTTATATGGGAAAAAATCGAACCGTCCAAACCGAACAGGTTAAAAATGATCCTATGTCCGTCTCCTTGTTCTAAGCTACCTCCCTGTCAATTTTCAGCCAAATCAGTTCAGACTTCAGTCGTTCTTGACTTATAAATAGTGTAGATAACTAAGACGATATTTTTCATATCATGTACGAGTATATAAAGATTTATAACCCATTTCGCGTAGAGACCGCATCACGCCTGAGCGGATAGACCAATTTCGCTGTTTTATTAAGTATTTTAGCTATCCACAGAAGGTTCTTATGAAGGGAAAATAAAAAAATAAACAGTACCTACTACCTTTTACATTTTTCGCCATACACGAACTGTTAGAGATTGTTTTATCGTTAGAAGGCTGCCTGGTCGACTAGTCTACATATTCATATCTAAAAAAAAAATCCCTATTTCGCGTGGTCAGTGGATGCGATGATCAGGCCTGAACGTATAGACCAATTTTGATAATTCTTTTTTTAAGTTAGTTATTGTCAGAAGAAGGTTCTACGAAGAGAAAAATAAATTAATAAAGGGAAAGTTGCAGGGAAATGGCAAAATACTTTGTTTTTTTTTTCATAAAAAACTGATAGGTACTATTAGGCTGTTATTGTCAAACGATACGATATTTACCGGGTCGGCTAGTCTTTTATTTCCCTAAATGTATGCTCCAATTTTGCTAATTAGCATGAAGCATAACATTTTAATTCAATTCAATGTTAGGTACTAATTAAGACAGGACAACTTCTGTCGACTTAGCTAGATCTATAAATTATATCAAATTGTTTGATTTTAATAGGATACTTACTAGCTGACCGGGCAAACGTTCTGCTATTTTTTTGCTGTGATTTACCCTCATTACTGAAGATTAAAACAATATGTTAGCCGATTCTCAGACCTACTCAATATGCTCACAAAATTTCATGTGAATCGGTCAAGCCGTTTCGGAGGAGTACGGTAGCTAACATTGTGACACGGGAACTTTACGAGGGCCATTCATTAAATTTTTAGCCTAAGAAAAAATAAAGAAAATTTATTATTATATATTATTTAGTCTCCTTTCAATTCAATACACTTGGACCAGCGATGCTCCAACTTTTTTAACCCGTCAAAAAATACGATTTCCCGAGGTCTTCAAAATAGGCCTCTGTGGCGGCGATGACCTCATCATTCGACCCAAATCTTTTGCCGGCGAGTGACTTTTTCAGATTTGGGAACAAGAAAAAGTCGCATGGAGCCAATTCTGGAGAATACGGTGGATGGGGCAGCAATTCGTAGCGCAATTCGATCAATTTGGCCATGAAAACGGCGGAGGTGTGAGCCGGTGTTGTTGTCTGGTGTGAGCAAACGCGGCACCCATCGCGCCGACAACTTTTTCATACCCAATTCTTCGTGCAGAATATGATGCACTGTCCCATCTGCGATGCCTACAGTCTCAGCTATCTCGTGAATCTTCAGTCGCCGGTCTGCCAACACGAGATCGTGGATTTTTTTTACGTTTTCTTCTGTAGTAGCCGTTTTCGGTGCACCTGGGCGTGGCTCATCAAAAACCGACGTGCGGCCACGACCAAACTCGTAGGACAGTACTTCTCCATACAAAAATCCCAATTTCCTCATTCGAGTCTAATCGAGTTAGACTAGAATATTATCCGTTCAACGGCTCGCAGCCATTATATGCCACTTAAAAAAAGAAAAATTATGTAAAGCAGACTTGTATTTTATAACCTTCCGCGTCCAGATTTCCCTTTCTACTGGTTTTGTCCATTTGCTCATCAGAGTAGAAAGAAGGTAGGTATATAAGTAGAGTAGTAGGACCTAACAAGGTTTATTATGCCACTAGTACCTACCCGATGACTGCAACAATTTACCTACCATTTACAGTCGTATTAAGACTAGCACGGATTAGTTAAGTAGGCATTCCGTGGGGACTATTTTAGCTTACATTACGTTCCCACGTTTTTATCATGGCGTCAAATCAATTCATATCCTGGAGACTGGAATGTTATATAAGAACCTGAGTTTCTTTTTTATATGCTCTCCACAGCATCTCTTCAGCACAGCACATCTATCCTGATGGTAATGCACTATATAATTTAGTTGTTTCATTGTCTTGTAGTCGGAATGTTAGGCGTGATACACAGTCTCAGAGCTTGTCCAGATCACGGCACGACGACGTCAATGTGAAACGGCGTGGTCGCGGTCCCGTGACGTGATGCATTGCCGCGTCCGCGTCGCGCTAATGCTATGGTACTTTGTCCTGGAACGCCCCGTCTTACATCTTCCAAAATCACATATGGCTATAAGATGCGCTCTCTCAATGTTTTCTTGTCTTTGCGATAATTGAGCATAACATATGTTAGAAACTATTGATTCTGATTTATTGATATGATGTAGAATGTACCGGGAATTTACAAGCCGCGGCAAGATGTAACGTTCGGCACCGTAGCGCGTATTTTAAGACACTGTAACGTACATTTTCACGTTACGTCAATGTATTAGCATGACGCGACACCGCACCGTTCCACGTTGATGACGTTGTGACGTGCTAATGTGGACAAGGGTAAAGGTAACTGGAGGGTAAGGGAGCCAGTCCTTTACCCTCCGATTCGACACATGACAACATAGAGAATAAATTCACTACGTTTTACATAACAATGTCATTGTGATGGAAGGATTAGGCAAGGCGGTATCCTATCTGGGCAAGTTGCTGCACAGCACTCAATCACCACTTGCTGTGGTCTTACACATGTGAAAGTTAGATCCGACCGAAATCACAACAGATTACTTTTGAAGCAATTCCATCGCAGCATACCTATTTACTTCTTAGATTTTTTGTTCGCAAGAATAGGAGGTTCACTATGTAGGTTAAGATTAACGAGATTAAGTATTATTTGGTCTACGAATGGTAGAATGCAGTGCAGAAACCGAAAAAAAAACAACTAGTGAAAATAACTAAACTAATTTGAAGTGAAAACGGAGAAAATTGAAACAAATTTGATAAAAAAAACTATTTATTTTTCAAGTCATTACAAAATATACAAATATTGCAGCAACACTGTTGTATGTTATAACACCTCTTGGCTGAGAGTGAACACAGAAGAACTTCTAAAGCACCAGCCAAATTTTGAGAAACCGTTAGGAATTTATAACACATTCGATCTATGTAAAAACTAAAACTACAAAAAAAAACAAATTATAATTTTTATCCGACACAACTGCAACGAGCATAAAACTGGTTCCTAACGACCGCAGTAGCATTCGCAGGCTGGTGACGTCATGACTCGTACTAGGTACGACATAGCGTGAAAACAAGAAAAGGATTTTAGCGGACTATTTCAAATGTTTACAAAAGAAAATATTACAATTTGACAATTGTATTTAAAATACATTATCATTTAAGCCTTTACACCCTTGTATTAAAATTTGGCCGGTCCTTTCAAAGTAACCCTGTAAATGAAATGTTTAAATTTGTGACATAATTTTACGGATGGGCTGATGTCAGATAAATTAAATTTTGCTTTTACGTGAAGTACCTATAATTTCATTGGGGTACATAATTAATATCAATAGTCTGAAGATAAAGTGGGGATGGAGGGAAGATAATTTAAATAGTATTACTGTAACTGTTTTCATATCTACGCGGTATACTCTACACGATATAATATCCAGACCGGCGTCCATAAGCACTTAAGTCATATATTTTGGAAAGGATATTGACTAATTCATAATACTCTATTTTCGATCGATCCAGCTTTAAGCAGGAATAAGCAGCTAACGGCTGGCCGCACTCACACGTCAATTATCTCTCGTTATGTCACATTTTCGAAAATTTCGTCTTAACGACTGATTAAAAGATAACAGTAATCTTTGAGTGCGGCCGTAAGTCATATAGTGGTGGTAATTTTGTTGAGCACTCACTAAACTAATTTCAATTAATCGCTTATCTTCTTTCAACAAAGATAATTGAAAAAGACAAAACTCTTTGTTCTGTTATATCAATCTGTACACGACATTTCTAATCTTATAATCGATCACTCGGAAAACATTGATCAAAACAGCACATTCTAACTAATCTGACATGTCTAAAATGTTCCATCTCTTTAGTTTTTGCTTGATTTGAAAAAGACAGCATGCATCTAAAGTAAGTTTAGTTTATGAACAACGGAATCACGACCAATAAATCTTTAAAAATAACGTACTTATGTTATTGTAACGTTTACAGGGACATTTTTAGCTATACAATTTTTGACTTAATTTTTGGTTTCCGGGTACATAAAAATTATCTACACAAAATTTAAGTTTAAAAGATTTTCGAGTCAGTGTAATAAGCTAGTATCTAGATTATCGCACAACGTTCAATTTGCCGTTATTTCGTATGAAGTATTAAAATTAAATAAACAAATGACTTCGCGCTACAATAAAATCTGGTATATTTTGAGATACGGATACCTTTACCCGCTGGTTGATGAAATATTCTGTCGGCAGTCCCCATTTTGCCTATTTTTCATAAACAGAATAATAATAATAAAAAGGTTGAAGGATGTATGTAGATGAATTTAAATGACGACGAACAACCATTTGCAGGATATTTTAATATATCAATATTTATATTAATAAAATATATTTAAATATCATAAAACATTCAATACGTATCGCAGTACATTAATTCTAGTTTATTTTAGCTTTAATGTTACTGTAAAACACGAACTACGGTTAATAATATAGAAGTGTTTATAAAAACTAGCAGCCCGCACCAGCTTCGCACGGGTTTAAAATATACACATAAACCTTCCTCTTTAATCACTTTATTTATTAAAAAAACCGCATTAAAATCTGTTGTGTAGTTTTGAAGATTTAACAAAATATTAAATGTGAAAGTCCGAACTGTCTTAACCTACCCACATATTTACCATTATTGATAAATCTTAGAACCTATTAGTAAAATGTAAGATTTGCCGACATACGGACTTTTACTGTAATATTATGTGTATATCACTATAAGATTATAAACAATGTTAGTATCTATCTTGTAAGCAGTCGTAAAAATGTGAACTGTATAAAATAAGCATTTACAATTTAACGTATTATTTTTGAATGGTTTATATCTTGTCCATTGGAAACAGAGAAATTGTGAATGGTTTAGTACAATTTAAAATCTCGCGAAATACTCGTTTTCATAATAATGACATTTTATATGTCAAACATACACACAACATAACCGGAATATACAATATTTTTAAAATCTTATAATATAAAAATTTACATAAACTTTGACAGAAAGAAAGATTAAAAAAGGTTTCTTGTTATAAATCATTTTAATTCATTGTTTTAAAACCTACATGATCGTTTTCAAAATACATTTATTACTTACTCTAGTATTTTCAACATGCTAACCCTCTGTGCGATTTGTGAACTTTATTTTCTCTTAGCGAAATTGATTTTAAGATTTGTGTTACATACATATACACATTCATATATCCTTCCTTACTAAATATCACGATTCTTTCTTTATTCCTGTTTTCCCCTTGTTGGTCCGGGCTCCTTAGCAGAATAGACCATCTGTCTTCCTTGCCAGGCAGCTCGTAAAAGGCGAGCATAGGCTTACCGTCACTAAGACCATGACATCTGACTAGGTGGTAGTTTCGCAGCGACTCGCCCGGATTGGTACCACCGCCTTACCTATTCCTGCCGCCATAACGTCATGACGTGTTCCGGTTTAGAGGGTAAGGTAGCCGGTAAACTTACTTTTACTCGAGGCCTAACATCCCGACCTAAGGTTGGCAGCGCACCATTACCACCATTGGTGTCTCTAGGCGGCGTGAATCTCTTACCATCAGGAAATCCGTCTGCTTGTTTGCCTTCCTATATCATAAAAAAAACTTCCCCCACATTCATTACTCGTTTCATACAAACACGCCAATCGGACAATCTTGAAACCACGCTCGCATAAGACCTGAGTAATCTAGTCGGGGAAAGTCAACCTAGGTCACCCCTGGTACCAAAGAGTATATAAATACTACGTAATAAGTGGCGGGACTTCCATAGATACATAGCGAACCCGAATTTGTATAAAGTTTACTTGAAAAATTATAACCCGTATAATTTGAAAGTAAGTCTAAAGGCATTCAGATATAAGGCAACTAGTGTCATATGATTTGGGCGAATAAAAAACATAGCAAACTTATTTTTTTATATGAAAGTTGCGCCAAACTGCCTGGTACCTTTATCCACCCACATACGCATTTGCACATCTGTTTTGTAAATCATACATCTGACAATCTTACCACATGACCGAACCAACGATCATATCATTTAAGGAATTATGCTTGTAATTATAATAAAAATGCTTGACGCATTTGAATATGTTTATGTAAGTTTTTGACATTGTACACTGTAGGTTGTAAAGTATTACAAACTCGATACTCTCTGCCTACCCTGTAAGGGACTTGGCGTGAAGATACGTATGTGTGTATCATGTAGTAGAATAGGTTGGTACGATTAAATATTATTTATCAACTTCTTAAGAAACCACTTTCATTTCATTAATCTCATTTCATTACACAAATGTTGCATTTTGTCGTTCATTCAGTGTTTTAGAAAAGTAATACAAGCTAAAAGAAAAGTGAAAATAATACAATATTAACACAATATTATAAGAGTTATACTTTTTTGCCTTAATTATTATCTTGAATTCAGCGATAATTTCACCCAGGTAGGTATACTTTTAATTTTGCAGTTCGACTAATTTAAAACTTATTGTAATAATGTAGGTTTTGATAGTATAATTATTGCTTAGTACATTGTTCAAACAAGTATATTATTTGGAGGCTGAACCCGAATAACCTAAATATTTAAAATAAAGTTAAATCACCTGTGTTTTCTCATGGTTCGTTGTCGGCGCTGACTACATGAGATCATGGTTCGATTCCTGTATCAGGCTATTCAAAACGTGACTTTTCAATTTATCTCATAAAAAACTTGAGTAATTTATGTAAGATGCTTACGCAGTTGGCCAAAGTCATTTTTTAATGTTTATACAGCTTTAGGCAGCTTAATAAAAACGCTTTTATCTAAATCAGGTCATAAGAAATCTAGTAAAAATAAACTATTCTACAATCGCATAGTTTCCAATACGCTGAATATACTCCAGTTCACAAAGTGCAAGTCTACTATAAAACGTGCTATTGTAACAGCGTATAGATATAACTTTCTTTTTAGGGTTCCGTAGCCAAAGGCAAAAAACGGAACCCTTAAAGATTCGTGTCACAGCCATTTTTTGCCTACTTTTATTATTAAATTTAAAACACACATTTTCGATTATTTTTTTTGCCCGACTCGGATTCGAACTCGGAACCTCAGGAACTAAAGCCCGACGCCGGACTGCTATTCCACAGAGCCGATGTAAATTCTATCAATATGAAGTGAATAATCGCTATGTTGCGTACATATCTACTCAATCTATTACTCAAAATATAACAAGTAAAAATGCTACTAATTACAGTATGATCGTAAAAAAAAGAAAATATGCCCCGTCTGTTTGAATTTAAAAAAAAAATGTAAGGCTTGTATGTTTTTTTTTAAATTAGTTTCGCTGAGAGAATAAGACAACGACTTAAAATAAATTTAGAAATTTCTCTCAGATCGGCATCGGTATTTTAAAATATAAAACTGTTTCTATATATTATGTTTACACATTATGTCTATCTTAGGGCCTAAACACATAACCACGCCGCGGCGCTAAAATTGTCGGTTTGTGTTGCGGCTTTTGCAGCGTCATATCTTTGCCATGAACCATCGTGACAAACTTATTGTTTATTTGTTATTAAAAGATATTACTCTGTTTTATATAAATAAATAGTGCCGATGCGCGGTTATGTCTTTCGGCCCTTAATAAGTTTAAGCATACTATTGTAAAGTCAATAAAAAACATATTTTTTAAATATTAATACTATTTTAAATTAATTAAAGTTGGAAATCTTAAGGTTTCCAACTTAAGACGTAGTAGTGACAGGAGTTAGGCTCCTAGTAACGTCGGATGTATTAGTAATCCTAGCAATTGTAGGAACACGAACAGTCACAACAGACGATGGGTTTTGAGCGACATGGGCTGCAAGGAACTTTGGTATCCCAAGTGCAGTTGAGATTTTGGATATAGTCGTCATTTTGGAAGGTGGATAAGCGACGAAAGTTTTCGAGGTGGACGGCAGAGTTGTAGTTGTCGGAGATGGGGACGTTGCGGGTTTCGTATGGGTCGGTAAGGAAGTCAGAGGCTTCGTCAGAGTAAGAGATGGTGAGAAAGGCCTAGGATTCGTAGAGATCAGTGATGGTGATGAAGTCGCGGGCTTCGTCAGAGTCAAGGATGGCGAAGATGTTGCGGGTTTCGTCGGGGTCAGCGAGGGCAAACAAGGTATGGGCTTCGAAAATGTCAAAGATGGCATGGACGTTACGGGCTTTGTGAGGTTAAGCGATGAGGAAAACTTCGTCGGAGCGAAGGGGGAGGTGGGAGTAACGGCCGGTGATTTGGTCGGGGTCGGGGAGGAGACAAGTTTGATGGGAGTGACGGGCGAGGACAGCTTCAAGGTGGGTCTGGTGGGGTCGGCGAGCAGCACACTGGTGCGGGGGCGTCAGGCCAGGTGGGACAGGTCGTCCAGCTCGGGCGGCGGAGGCGGTGCGTTGCTGCGGGCGAACACCGGCTTGGCCACCACCGACACGGGGGCCTAAGGGAATGCCAATTTGTTCAGTATCATGCATACTGCTGCAGAGTCCAAATTATCATGAGTAGGTTACAGAAAAGTGTTTAATAACTTAATTTAAAGACAAGAAAATTTACGCTAGAAAATGTAGCCGTTAGACAAAAAAATGCCATGTCCACGAATTCCTTTCAGCTCATCAACACATCCCTATAATTGAAACCATTCTTCCCCTTCCTTATACTGACTTTACGCCGTATAGCTGGTCATTTGATTTCCTCCTCCACTCGAGAAATTATCTATCATTTCCCCGTGTTGGTCTGGGTCTGCTGAGTAGAATAGGCCACCTGCATCTTTTTGCCAGGCAGCTCGTAACAGGCATGCACTGGTTAAATAGGTAATTATCAACAAGACCACTGGAGGAATATTGCCATGCGGCAACTTGTCCGGGTAGAGCATCCACCGCCTTATCTATTCCTGAAACCAAAATAACTGCCATGTTCCGGTCCAGAGGGTAAGGTAACCGGTAGACTTTTACAATAGGCCTAAGATCATAGCCGCGGTACAACGCACCTATTAAAAATATATGGCATCTATAGGAGAGCCGCATCCTTGTTCGCTAATATATAAAAAAAAGTAACTTCTGGTGTGCCAGTGCTTTGACAGGAATCAGGCTGAATGAAATGCCACAGTCAGTTCAAATGTAATAAATTCAAGTAAATTCCCCCTGACCTGGCTGACTCCGGCGGCGGCTGGCTGGCCGGGCGGGTGCACACCCACCACCACCACCTTCTGCGGCGGCTGCGCGCCCGCCGGCCCGCTGGTCACTACCACGGACTGTCATTACAACAAATTCTTAGGAAAGAAAAAAATCAACACCACCAAGCTATTACTGGAACTGATTTTTTAAATATCAGCGGACGCTAATTTTAAAATTTAAAAAAAAAACACAAGTCAGGTTTTGACCAAATTTATAAGGGTACGTACTACCTCAAAGTACGAAAAAACCATCAACATTCTTTATAATCGACAGATTAATCGTGAGACAATAATACACAAATCATACAGGTAAAAAAGAGGGTTGTTATAAGTTAGATGTGTCTATGTAAGTCTGTAGCGTCACAACGCCTGAATCGACCTATTTCGATGTTTTGTTTGAAAGTAGACATGACTAAGATGGTACTCAGATACTACATTACGGATGCTTTTAGTTGGGGGTTATTATTCTTAGTTTATTTTATGATATATAAAGTATATAAAGTTCGTATTATGTAAAAGTTCTTACCTGTTGACTGCGTACTATATTTGGTTGGGAACTGTGCACCACTATATGACCAGTACTGCTAGCCGGCTGGGGCTAAATAGAAAATCTCCAATTAGAAAATTAGCTAAAAATTTTTTTTATGATATTGGAAGGCAAACAAGTAGACGGATTTCCTGATGGTAAGAAATTCCCGGCGCCTAGAGACACCAAAGGTGGTAATGGTGCGTTGCCAACCTCAGGCCGGGATGTTGGGCCTCGAGCAAAAGTAAGTTTACCGGCTACCTTACCATCCAAACCGGATCACGTCATGACGTTATGGCGGCAGGAATAGATAAGGCGGTGGCACCAATCCGGGTGAGTCGCTGCGAAACTCTACCACCTAGTCAGATATCACGGTGTTAGTGAAGGTAAGCCTTTGCTCGCCTTTTACGAGCTGCCTGGCAGGAAGGCAGATGCTCTTTTCTTCAAAGGAGCCCGGACTAACACGGGAACATACCCAACATGGGACATTTTGTATTTTAACAAATTAATTATATTAATTTATTTTATATATAAAAATTAATACGTATTTCCCTTGGTCGTCGAATCACACCCGAATGGATGAACCAATTTTGTTAATTCTATTCAGATCTTTCAAGTTTCATATGAAAAAAAAAAACAACATTCATAGGTAGGACAGGACAACATCTAACTGCTCAGTCAGTACGAGTGCCAAATGTTATGATCTTTGCAGAACTGCATAATTTCATACAAACAGGTTGTCAGCTGTCAGAGACACTTGACACCACTTTTGGATAAAACCCGATTAATTTGACTGTGGAACCTAGGTCTTCCCAGGTACGTACATCCATCCACATTCGCATTATATTATATCAGTTATGTCAATCTTTTCACATGATCAAACCACTGGAGCATGCCCTTTCTCAATTTTAACAAATACAACAACAGAAGCGACTATTTGAAAATTGATACAAAATTTAATCAAAAACTTCCAGAATTTAACATTTAACAGCTTTTTAACTAAATATGAACATCATTGTACGGACTGGAAATTTCATTGATATTATATAATACATCGTCGTAGAAGGACATAGGATACTTTTTATCGCATTCAACGGTGAGGAAACTAGGAAAAACCACATTTTAATTTTTCCCTCATAAAGTGAACGGGTATGGCGAAGTTCGTTGGGAAAGCTAGTTTGTTACAATATTCACCTGCGCCGGTTTCTGTTGCGAGGCCACGATGACGAACTTTTGTGGTGGCGGCGTGGTGGGTGCTGGAGACTGCGGCGCACCTGATAATTAACTTGTGTTATAGATTTTATTTCTATTAACTAAAATTTATTTATAATTATTATCGCCTCTGTGGTCTAGCGGTCCAGGTGTTGGACTTGACTGCTCGAGGTCCCGGGTTCGAATACCGGGTCGGGTAACAAAAAGAAAATTTGGTTTTTTCAAATTTCTAATAAAAAAAATTTTGCTCGTGGTAGGATATGTGCTCGGTTGGCGATAGGCTTGCCACCTATCACATTGTGGAACTTAGTATCTTCGGCTAGTCGTGGGTGCCCTGGTTTTGCCTCTGCCTACCTCTTCGGGGATATAGGCGTGAAGATACTTCACTTTTAGGTTTTATTTCTAAATTTGAACGATTTAAAAATCTAATAAATTTTTAAACGAAGCCTTCAGTTATTCAATTATGTAGTCCTATATTTCTTTCAGGTTATTATACAGGGAGTATATGAAAATAGCGCAGCTACTTAAACTGATGTTAGTACACGATACCAGGAATCCAATAAAAATAGAAAAAGAAAAAAAACCTCCATTTGTTGCCGAGTAATAAGCATAGAAAATGTTAAATTTTTTGGTCATTTTTTGGCATAAAACTTATTAGAATGTATAAAGTAAGTGTTA
>NJDC01008844.1:4318-21302 GCA_002245475.1 Calephelis virginiensis
AATATTGGACGTAAAGCACGAACCGCGAACTCCATGTTTAGTTTTTAGATAATTTTCGCTAAAATGCACATCCATAACACAATTTCTTAATAAATAAAAAAACAATTAAATAAACTCCTTTAAAGACCGCATGTATTAACAAAAACTGTTACTTGTTTTATTCGGTTGAGAAACATCATTTCAGCTTAGACTAGATAGTCTCTACGGAACTCTAAAAATATTTTATACTGAAACAAAGTTTTATAATCGATTAGATTATGACTGACCTCCAATATTTTCAGTTCAGATCATAAAAAAGTCATCGGTATTATTACAGCTAGATATATAAAGGAGCAAAATCTGGTAGAGGTACAGTCTGTAAACTGAAAGCTTGTGTATTCAACTACAGTTTGGTATGTATATAGAGTTTAATAACTGTATGTTTTAAAACCTTTATTTATAATCCAATTTTCTTTTAAAAGATATTCTAGAAAAATTATACCATGAAAATTTCCGAAATGCTTGTCTAAATTTTGTTTCTTAGTGAGTCAAAAAGAAAACTGTTGGACCAGTTATAGTCTTTTTTTACGTTTTGAAAATAAAGGTACACTTGGAGTTAAATTAACAATGACTGCAAACGAACTTTGAGAATACTCGTGCCAACATACATACGCGTACCGCTGTTGTTTGAAAATAGTAGTTGAATGATTGAACAAAAATTTGACTGCTTCCCACATCAATCAATTGGGATCGGAAACTGCTTGAATTGAATAAATTGTTTACTGGTCCAATTGTATAAGGACTAAATTGCAAGCAAACACACTACTACTTCTTTTATATTGCAATTTATTTATTTTGCGGAATATGTGTTCTTAAAAGTTGTTACAAAATACATGTTCGTATTTTGTAATAATATTCTAGAACTTTGCGATTTGCAAACATATTTTTACCTAACTTACTGAGTTAAGAACATATTTATTGGAACGCTATCTTTCATTAATTTAAACAGATTTAATAACCATCTAGTTTTATCCTATCAACAATAAACTACCACCGTTTTCAAACTTTACCACCGTTTTTAAACTCTATTTTTTTTTAGATAAGACACTATTTATAAAATCTGGTTTTACTATCGTAATTTTAAAGCAGTCATTAAACTTTGTTCTAGATATTCAACAATGAAGTTCTACACCTACTTGGCCATGATAGTAGCAGCTTTGGCGATGGTCTCCACTGTGGCAGCAGAACCAGAACGTAGGTTATTTTTCGTGAGATTAAAAGCTAAACAAGAATAGGAATTTCCGGATGTTGAGAAACAGACGTGGCCTATAGACACCAAAGGCATTGATGGTGCACCTACAACTTAAACAGTCTTTTTTTGAGCAATTTACCAACTAATGGGCGCTTCTTATCAGAAAATGATACAACGACAGAAATACGTGCCTATTTCTCAACTCGCTAAACGTTGATTCTCTCGCGTCTTATGAGATTGGTAGGTAAATTAATAATCAGAGTCCGACACGGTGAAAACAGATTTTCCTTTGGATTTCCTTTGTTAAAATTTCTGCACTACGTATACAACGGCAAGCATTTATGTTGTGATGTCTGGAACAAAAAAGACGTAGCAACTTATCCGATTAAGACTTTGGAGGTAATATGGAGATTAAATTTTGATTTTTCTATGTTTCAGCTGAACCCCAACAGAGATTTCCACCATTCGGCAAATAACGATCGCAGGAAAGATTTTACAAAATGTTCAATGTATTGATTTGTTCTCTTACACATTCTTTCAAATTTGAATAAATCTGTCTCAATAGTGAAATGTGTCTCATTGATTAACAATTACCTACACATGATAAATAAATTAAAGCAAAACTACTTTTTTAGAACAAGTTTATTTTCTTCCTTTTAGAGCAGCTTTGAGAGCTAGAAAAGTTTTTTTGTAATATATTTTGTACTTTTAGTTATCGCGGGTTTACTGACTGGCATTTCTTAGTCTGTTCATGTCATTCCAGGCATAATTTTTGCAAGGTCGTTTGTCGGTTAATTTCGAACAATCCCGTTCTTTAACAGAGAGACCTTCTTATCTTCTTACCCTTTTTGTCGAGCATTCCAGAGCTCCATTTTTTATGATATTGAAAGTCAAACAAGCAGATGGACTTCCTGATTGTAAGAAATTTACGCCACCGAAGGTGCGTTGCCAACCTCAGGCCGGGATGTAAGACCTCGAGCATAAATAACTTAACCGGCTACCTTAAAAACCGATCCGGAACACGACAACGGTAAGCGCTGAAGTTATGGCGGTAAGAATAGATACCAACCAAGGTAGTACCATTCAGGGCTGCCTGGCACAGGAACGCAGATAGTCTACTCTGCAAAGCCAGGAACAACACAGGGGAAGGCCGTTTTCTAGGGTACAAGCTAATATATAACAGATTTCACTCAGGCGCTTTGTCATAAACATTGTTTTTCGAGTTGCTCTCAACAAGCCCTTTCGTATAACACCCATGTTGTAGAAGTGTGTTAAAATAACTTTCACCATCTGAGGTGGTCCGCCGTATGGAATTTAAAATGACGTCACATTATATTTTGGTTTTTTTCATAGAGTACTTTCACTTGATACCCATATTGTGGAAGTGCATAACATAACGGTTCACCATATTGGATTTATAATGACGTCACGTTGTTTTTCGAGTTTTATTTAATAACTTTTTCATTTGATAATCATATTGTGGAAGTGCATTAAATCAACTATTCCGCCATATCGGGTTGTCCGCTAAGCAAGCCCTTTAATTTGATACCCATATTGCAAAGTGCATAATTAATTTTCGAGTTGGTCTCAATGAGCTCTCTTAATTGATATCCATGTTGTAGAAGTCCATAAAATAACTATTTCGCCATCTTGAGTAGTCCACCATATTGGATGGAGAATGACATCACATTATTTTTCGTGTTAGTCGCAAAAAGCTCTTTTAATTGATACCCATATTGCAGAAGCGCATTCAAAATTACAATTCCTTCGTCTTGGATGATCCACCATATTGGGCTTAGAATGACGTCACATTAGGCGGTCTCGATGAGCCCTTTCATTGGATACCCATATTGTAAAAGTGCATTAAAAATAACTATTTCGCCATCGTGAATAATCTGCCATATTGGATTTATTGGACGTCACGTATTTTATCGTGCATTGTCATCCAAACTAAACTTGTATCTGTGTAACGTGATATCTGCTTCAAAATTGAGTTTAAAGATTCCACCCGAACTAGCATACATACATTGCAAGTTAAATAAAAACTTTTAAAAAGTAAAAGAATGAGTTGCAAATGTACAATGTGCATGACGAATGTAAAAGATTCGTATCGGTAACTAAAAACGGCCAGCAGAACACCTGGTAAGCATTTATTAACAATGTCGTCTGTCTTTTTGTATCTAGGATTATATGCTATATAATCTTATTATAGGCTACTAGGTGCTAGGTCGGGGCTATGCGCAGGGTGAGTGATGAGATGTACTTTTTCGGAAGCTAAAACTGACTTTGTTTTGTTGGCCGTGAGTGAAGAAGCGTTATCATGGTGTAGGAGAATGCGGCTTTTGGGTCGTCTTTCGCGAACTTTTTATAACACCCTTAGTAAACAAATGTTAGCTTTCAATTCCATTCCATTTCTCAGTTTGTAGAAATTACAGCACAACATTGTGAAAAAGTTTAGCTGTTTTCGAAAAAGTTGTAAGTTTAACAAAGGAAATAATAGCAGAAGGAAAATCGATATACGCTTGTATATTATATTGAATTGAATTATGTATAAGTTTGAAAAATTAAATATTTCATCATATTTTATCTCATAAGTTTGTAAAATACTATTTTAACGGGCTGAGAAAAATTATGAAGTGGCCGTACTAGTAGGTAGCGTACTGAAGTTTCGTTGTCTAGCACAGAGCACTAATAGGTAGGCACTAATAGTACTAATAAGATGTACTAGTACATTTTACGGGTTGTGCGATTACAGTGCGAACCCAAAAATGTCTGATTAAGCGCAAGACTATTCTATTCTACCACATAAATGATAGTACTTTCATACTGATAAAGCAATTCGTGCAAAATTATTCCCTAACCATTCCAAAATATCAAAATTGCACAACGTTAATATTCAAGTTTTCACTTCTGTCGGCACTACCGGATTGCAACCCGTCTTTTTTTTATTACTTAGAATGTTGCAGCGGTTTAAAAATATAACATCTGAAATTTAAGTAGTTAGGATTAGCTCGAAGTGCAAAACTTTTAATGTGCCCCATGTAGATAAGATTACAGCTGAGATGATCAAACTTGGTGGTTCCGCCGTCCAGGGGTTCTTTGTAACCAATGTTGGAAGACCGGCAGAGTAGGTATTCCTTTGAATACCAGTCTTTACTGGAGACGTGCGGTCATCGTGGCCTTGTATAATGGCAAAGGTTCAAGCATGGACTTTACACGTTACAGGGCCATTTGTTTGATCAGTTTAGCATCGAAACTGTATGGAAAAATAGTTGAAAGGAGGATGCAAGGGATGTCCGTTGTAACATAGTGTGGAAAAAGACGTACGGGTCAAGTGTTTTTGCTCCGCAACATTGTAGAAAAGCATTTGGCTTTGGATCAGAAAGCTTTCTTCGGTTTTCTGGATCTCGAAAAAGCGTTTGATAGGGTTGTACGTAAAGAACTTTGGGACATTTTACCAGATTATAGGATGGTCGGGTCCCTGCTGCGTGCGGTGCAGTCAATGTATTTAGATTGTAAAACATGTGTGCGGGTGGATGACAACATATCGCCTTGGTTTGATGTTAACATTGGTGTCAAGCAGGGTTGTGTGTTGTGATTATAGATTTTAACGCCATTTCAGTTTAAAAATTTCTGGCCGCCCACATATACTCATACTATCTACATGAAAAAGGCTTGCTCCAAGCCTCTTAGTCAGAACTAAACCTTAATATTAATGACTTGGAATTTATTTATGACGTTGCTAAAAAATAAATGATCTAGAATGCTACTTTTGTTCATCTATCGTTTATTTTAATATGAATATTAATACCTTAATCAAAATTTATTTCTGTCAGGAAGAACAAATTTAATTGAATCATGCATATCTGATTTATTTTTTGTTGTTAAAAATGTATATAAAAGTATTACATATGAAGATATCAGTGAGTTGATTTATTAGTAACTACCAAGTTTAGAAAAACGGTTTGCATTATATTTAAGCTAGTATTGTTTTTTGATTATAGTTTCTGCGTTACTGCTCTAAAAAAATGCTAGCAAACATTTTATGTTGCCTGCTCCATTAATTAAAGTGAGACCTCATACTTAGTCGGGTCATAAGTTCTGTCACAAAATAAAAACTTTTCAATTAAAAATGCTGGCTACATAAATATTTCTTAGTTTGAATTGAGAATCTTTTATGAAAATAAGGACGTATATTTTATCTAATTTGACCTATTATTAAAAGCTTTTTTTTAAACTTGCAATGTATATATGTTAGTTCGGGTGGAATCTTTGAACTCAATTTTGAAGCTGATATTTTCAACCGATTGAGCTGAAATTCTGTGTACACGTTTAGTTTGGATGACAATGTATGATAAAATAAACGACGTCATTCTAAATCCAATATGGCGGAACATCTAAGATGGCGGAATAGTTACATTTAATGCACTTCTATAGCTTGTGTTTTTTAATCTCAGAGACTGAATTGCCAGATGTAAATGTCAACTTTACAAATAATGATACCTGTGTTTTTTTTGTAGTGCTGTCCTATGATACCGATTTTTTCGAAATGTAAATTTATGTCGATTTTCAAAGAATGGAAAACTTAAATTTGTTTGATACTGCAACTCTAAATTAGTAAATTATTATAACCTTACGTCATTCAGTCTATTAAAATGTTCAAATGCGTCTATTGCGCTTGCGGTTTGCAAGTTATCAATTACCTATAGTAATTTTCTTTTTGTTTGTTGCAAAAGTTTTGTTGCAATATTGTTTTACTATAATCCGTCATGTTTTAAATAAAAAATATCCCTGAGGCTTGGACAAATTTCAAATATTGATCTAACCTTAAAGAAAGCAAATTCTATCATTCTATCATTGGTGGTAAACATGGATACTAGTGCATGTATATAATTGTATAATTACAATTTAGTTAGTATATACTCGAACATTTCCCCTCGTGTTGGTTCGAATCCTCTGTGTGAAATAGTCTTATCCCAACTTTGTGAAACTTATGTCCAAGGCTTATTTTAAATCGTTATAAATCCTAGTCATATTTTTTAAGAATGGTTAGAGAAGCATAATCACAGATTATTTCAATAAAATAATGAAGTATTAGTAAATTTTAAAAGTTCAGGAAAATGCCGTTCGATACACAGCAATTGAATATTGCTATAATAATAATACTTGATTATGTATGGAGCATTGTTACATATTGTTTCACAAATGGTTCTACAATGCTGAGTGATGGGCTACAAACTTTGGCAGATAGAAATCTTCTACTTGTGGGATAAACATATCGAGAATATAATTATTTTTTTTGAACTATGAACTTACAACCTCATTATACACAACTTATATGATCATAAAAGCTTGTCGCGATTATCAATATTAATTAATTAAATTAAATTGAAATTTTATAAATTTAAACTTCGCAAATTTTATAGAAATCAAGAAGTAGGTTTACACAAGAAAATCGCGCGACAAGCTTTTATGATCATATAAGTTGTGTATAATGAGGTTGTAAGGTCATAGTTAATATTTTTAAAGAAAAAATTTTTTTTTTCATTTTAGAGCCTTCGAACAAAAGCTTTTTATTAGATAATAGAGACGGCTAAATACGAGTTTATCCTTGTTTGTGGTACGCGAAGTATGCGGTTTGAACGACATATTTTTTCTAAAGTGATCCCTAGGTATTTTGTTGAATCTTGCCAGGAGATTGATCTGCCGAACATTCTGATGGTACCCGGGCTACAACTGGGTCTCATCCGTTCGCTGGGTGTGATGCCTCGATTAAAGTACAACGCTGCACTTTTATTAAGGTTTTCTTCTATACGCCACTTCAAGAACCAGTCGCCCAGGAGAGTAAGCCTCTAGGGGAATACTACTAGAGAGAATCCCATCTACACGAAATCTGATCAAATCGTCAAGTAGTCTCGTGTGATGAGTACTAGACTGTCTGGCATGCCCATTTTGTAGAGCTTATAGATTAGGCCGTTGTGCGAGACCTTATCGAACGCCTTGGCTACTTCGAAGTGTAGCGCTCCTATACATATGGGGCGTCGTCTATTCAGGTCGTCTAGTATGTGCTCCCTAAGGCGGTGCACTTGGTTCGTACATGAATGGGCTGCCCGAAACCAATTTGCTCATCCATTAAAAAATATTTATCGACTACAACCGTCTTAAGGTGGGCGAGGATAAAACGCTCACATATTTTGTCGAGTGAACTAATGAGACTGGTCGGCGGGCATGAATCGCGGCTGGAAAATAGATAGATAGACACACACAAATTATAAAAATGCGTCAAATGTGTTCTCCTGCCCCTTTTTCGTCAGCTAGATTTATTGGTTTAATTACATTTAATGTACTTACGAAATTTACTGTTCTTCAGTTTCATTTATATGTACAGATTTTTATAACATTGGATGATATTTAACTTAATTATTTAAGCAAAGTTTCATGTAAACAAGATTATCTATTTGCGTTAAAATAATTATCATTATTTTCTTCACTTCCCTTGTGATTTACCTTTAGCAGTTTTTGTTTTGTAATTTTTATTATGTAACCAAAAAACGTTACAAATTATAAAGAAAATGAAACTAAACGCATGTTGAATTAAACTAACCCAATGTAAGATTACAAATTAATATCTAATTCTAAATTTATCTTTACTGACGATATTAGTAAGAAAGAATAAATCATTGCATGGATGGATAAAAATCAATAAAAAGCATCAGTTGAAGCAGGTGCGGAGCACTCAGATGGTCACATAGGGGCCATAACTTCACTAGTATCCGAACCGCGATTCTGTGTAAAAACTTTAAGGCGATTATCGCTTTGTTTTGTGTAGATTTAAGCATATAACTCAGTTAAACCATTGTTATGCAACTGTAATACTGTTTTATACGTTTTCCGTGATTTTATCATTTGATTTCAATTTTATGCATTGTTGAATTTATTAAATCATGTACCATTTATTCTTTATTTAATTTTGAATTATTTACGAAATTAAGTCAATTTTAATCTTTATCGACTTTTTTATATGTAATGATTTCCAAGACTTATTTCTAATTTTGTAACTGTGTGATTTCAGTTTTGTATTCTATATCGTATTAAAATTAAAGCTAATCTGCTATTAAATTAATAACAATTTTCATTTACATTTAGATTTATCTATATTTTTTAGTTGTTATTTATCTACATATATTATAAAAATCAATGCCACTTTTCGTTGTAATTTTATAACTCAAGAACAGGCTGACTTATCCAAACCAAATGTTTAACCTTGTTTGGACTATTTAGTAGATGGTTTATGTGAAGTTCTTCATTTATCACATTATTTTGTAACAAATAGGATCAATAAATGGCGGAACATTTTGTTAATGGGTATTTTTCAGTCAGATTGAAGTTTTTTTCAGATTTTTGTTTTCTTTTGTTGTGTTATGTCATTCATGCGGTCATATATGTAGCGTAGCTCGTACTGAGCCGCTAGTTTGTTTATAATTTATTAAATGTCTTGCCTAACAATCAGGTAACTAAATTATAGAGTGCTTTACCTAATTTATAAATATTTTATTGTTTTTAGTCTTAGATTCTAAATGAAAATCTTAAATATCTATTTGCCTGGAAAGTGAGCTTCCAGGTAGTCTCCGCCATCTGGAAAAAGGAATAAATGTAGTTGTTAAATTTTAAGTAGCACAATTAATTTGGCGGTTACTCCGTTATGAGTATTGTATATTTTAGGGTTCCTTAGTCAATGCCTAAATAACGAAACCCGTTTAGATTCGTCATGACATGTCTATCTGTCCGTATGTCACAGCCACTTTTTCCGAAACTATAACAACTATAATGTTGAAACTTGATAAACAGATGTATTCTGTAAACCACATTAAGATTTTCACGCAAAAGTACAAAAATAAAGTTGTTAAAGGCGAGTCGGACTCGCCCATATAGCGTTCTGCAGCGGCAATCATAATATAAGCCAATGTAAAAGTGACTCGCATTCGTAACAGTGAGATCCGAGAAAGAGTGGGGTTGAAAGAAAGAGTTGGTGTTAAAATGCGAAAGAGCATGCTCCGCAGGTTCGGTCATGTGGAAAGAATGACAGATGAAAGATTGACAAAGCAGATATACAATGTGAATGTGGATGGATGTACGTGTGGTACCCGGGGAGACCAAGGCTGACATTTCACGATCAGATCAATCGCATTAAATCGGATATTATACGAGGGTGGTGTCAAGAGTCTCCGAAACCGGCGTGTTTGTTTAAAAAGGGTAATGAATGTGAAGGAAGCAAGACAGGTTTGTCAGGATCGTGAGGTCTGGCACTCGATACTTTCTGCCTACCCCGTAAAGGACTTGGCGTGAAGATATGTATGTATGTATGTAAAAGTGCATTTAAAGTAGACACGGTTTCCATCTTTTGTGTATTTGCAAATTCCTATTTGTAATATCAAAAACGTTATATTAAAAGGCTTATGGTATACGCTTGCGCATTTCTAAACTACAGTGAAGCACAACTGTTTTAAGTGTTGGTGCTAGAGTACCTATTATAAAACTACTTACTTACTATAACTCGCTCGAACCAATTTTCGATGGAAGTTTACACGGTATCGTATTTAATATGTGTGTATGTATATTTTTTTTAGTTTTATCGTTTTCTTATTTTAGAAGTTACAGGGGTCACACATTTTACCACTTTGAAAGTGTCTCTCGCATAAAACGATTTTGTTAAGAAAAAATATAGTAGAATCTTCAACGATATCGTTTTTAAAATACCTTTCCACAGATACCCCGCACTTATGAATTTAATGAAAAAAAACGTTTGAGTTTCAGTTCTAAGTACGGGCAGCACCCAAAATTTATTGTTTTTTCGCTATATTTTTGCATAAAAATCTTAATGCAGTTTCACAAAATACTTCTACTTACCAAGTTTTGAAAGCATAGCTCTTATAATTTCGGAAAAAATGGCTGTGTCATACGGACAAACATGACAAATCTATAAGGGTTCCGTGTTTTAGCGTTTGGATACGGAACCCTAAAAACGACGAAATTTTATGGGTAAAAAGTAGCTTGATAACGCCCCCGCACTTTGTTTTGCTCCCTTAGTATGATAATTGTGTACGGCGTGTGGAAACTAGGAAATTTGATTTAAAAATTTGTAATGTGAAAAGTAATCGTTACATACTCTGCTTCGCTTCTTCGTTCGCAGTCATCACCAAAGCTGCTACTATCATGCCCAAGAATGCATAAATCTTTATTGTCGGACACCTTTGAGAAACGGAATTAATAAATATTAAAACAAAACATTACATTTCCAATACATTAAAAAGTAAAACTAGTATTCATATTTTTAAATAAAGAAACACTTGTACTGTTTTACGTATGTATCCCGTATAATTTATTATTCTGTAAATGGCCTATCGGTTTCACTTATACAGCATCATCAGGGCTAGAACTCAAACTACTAATAACTATTTAAAAACTTGCTACCTGCGGCTTCGCCCGCGTTTTCACAGAAACCCGGTGTGCGATCGGGATTAAAAATAGCCTATATGTTAATCCAGGTCACAATCTATCTGTCTTCCAAATTTCAGACAAATCCGTTCAGCCATTCGAGCGTGAAAGAGTAACAAACATCCATACATCCATACTTACAAACTTTCGCATTTATAATATTAATAGGATATAAGTTCATTTTATCCCGTACAGAGAGGAAGCTAGGAAAAACGACATATTAATTTTTTCCATACAAACTAAACGGGCGGAACGAATTTTGCTGAAACAGCTAGTTACAAATACATTTAAGCATACCAAAATACTATTCTACCACTATGTTGTATGGCAGTTTCTTATTTACAAAGAAAAAACGAAAGGCGTTAAATTTGGAGCATGTTGGAAATGAGAATGCCCATAACATAACTGAAAATGTTTTGATTTTTTTATAAATAGCATGATTTTGGTCTACTAAGGCGCATTACTGTAAATAAAATTTGTAGCAGGATTCTACAGAGCCTACCTTATGAATATGTTATAAATGAGATGCTTTTGAATTGTTTGCTTTTTGCTAGTAAAAGATACACCAGTTTTAAACATACTAAATAAGCAAATGAATATCAACTAGACTTTTTCCCCGTGTTGCTCCTTGCTCCTTTGCAGAATAGACCATTTGCCTTCCTGCCAGGTAGCTCGTAAAAGGCGAGCATAGGTTTACCGTTATAGCATCGTGACTTCCTACTAGGTAGTCGAGTTTCGCAGCGACTCGCTCCGATTGGTACCACCGCTTTACCTATTCCTGCAACCATAACGTCCAATGCTTGCCGTTGATGTGTTCCGGTTCGGAGAGTAAGGTAGCCGGTAAACTTATTCTTGGCCCAGGCCTAACATTCCGGCCTCTCCGGTTGGCAACGCACCATTACCACCTTTGGTGTTTCTAGGCGGCGTGAATTTCTTGCCATTAGGAAATCCGTCTGCTTGTTTGCCTTTCATTATCATAAAAAAATGGAAACTGGAGGGTTCTAGTAAAGTGAACATGTTATTTCCCATATCAATATGACCTTGACATTTTGGCTTTGATAAGCATATTAGAATAACAATCACTACTCAAAATTTACATAATTATATGAAGAGTACAGACATGTATAGTAAAAAAGTTTGATCTGCATCCTCACTACATAAAAAGTCGCCTCTGTGGTCTAGCGGTCCTGGTGTTGGACTTGACTGCATGAGGTTCCGGGTCCGAATCCCGTCGGCCAACAAATAGAAAATTGGATTTTTCCAATTTTCTAATAAAAAAAATGTTGGTCGGGATTGGAAACGTGCCCGGTTGGCGATAGGCTTGCCACCTATCACATTGTGGGACTTAGTGTCTTCGGCTAGTCGTTGGTGCCTTGGTTGTACCTCTGCCTACCTCTTCGGGGATATGGGCGTGAAGATATACATACATACATACTACATAAAAACAAAGTCGCTTCCTTTGTCCCTATATTTCCCTTTCTATGCTTAAATCTTTTAAACTACGCAACGGATTTTGATCCGTTTTTTTTAATAGGTAAAGTGATTGAAGAGGAAGGTTTATATGTATATTTCATAATCGTGCGAAGCCGGGGCGGGCCGCTAGTACTAAATATAATTGTTTTGATTTGAATAACTTGAAGCGTGACTAATAAACAAGTTGACTTAAGTCCCAGCGACAACATTCAGTGTTTTCTTTCTGGTTTTTTCGATTTTTGAAGTGAAAACTTCTTTAGCGGCGTTGCGGACTTTTTTGGAATGGGTAAAAACTTTTAAACTCGCGTCAGGACACGTAACCTGATTCGTAAGATAAAAACTCGTAAGACGGTGGAGGGCGCTGGCGCGAATGTTCGTGTTGTCATGTTTGTGTACGATAGCGAATAAATGCATATTGTATTCTACCACATAAATGATAGAACTTTCATACTGATAATTAAAGCAATTCGTGCAAAATTATTCTAAAATATCAAAAATGCAAAACGTTAATATTCAAGTTTTCACTTCAGCCGGCACTCCTGGAGTGCAACCTGCTTTTTTTTGGTTTTGGTAATTGACTCCAAAGAAACAAATGATATCTGAAAAAAATTAGGTGCCACTGTTTCAGCGAGACGTGAATTAACTTTTGACTAGGTCTAATTTTCCAAGATTTTCGATTTTTCTGACCGGTTTCAGATCTAATTCTATCTTAAAACACGTCCATGAGAACCATTTGGAAACATCCAGTAAGTCAATCAAACAGTTACAAGTAGTAGTTTATAGTATCTATCTGTATCTAGTACGTGATGACAGAACTTAGGACCCCTTTTTACGAAAATTGCGCGGACGCAGGAGCATAAAATTTGGCACACAATAATAATGCTTATAAAGTACATTAAAACAATAAATAAAACATTGCATACACTACCATTACCATACCATGTGCATTTGACAAACACAAACAAATATATTGATGATAACGATAAAAGATCACAGATGGCGCACTAAAAAGTTTTGAAACAAAGTAGTTGGTCTTGAGAAATGAAGATGGCGTTCTTATCAACAGGATATTAAAATTTATTATGGTCGAGTTTCGACCAATGGGCGACCACTACTTTTAGTAAATAATAATACGAATTAACTGTATAACAAAATAAACAAATTTTGACGTTGTTTTTATTATAACTAATACTAAAATATAACCAAAAGAACCATAAGTCAAAAGTATCTTCACGCCCATATCCCGAAGATGTAGGCAGAGGCACAACCAGGGCACCTACTACTAGCCGAAGACACGAAGTCCCATGATGTAATAGGTGGCAAGCCTATCGCCAACCGGGAACATATCCAGTGTGTAATGTTATTTTTATTAGAAAATGAAAAATACACATTTTAGCTCATTTTTTTTTTGCTACCCGACCCGGAGATCGTACCCGGCACCTCAAGAAGTCAAGACCGACGCCGCACCGCTAGACCACAGAGGGGTTAAAAATAGTATTGATGTAAACATCGCCAATATACAGTACTACTATTTAAATTATGCGCTTTGGCTTTACACTTTTTACTCTTTTTACACTTTATACTTTTATTTTTAAATTGGCTGACCTAATCTAAATGTAAGCGAAATGATTAATTATGTGTACAACTCTATATCGATATTTTTAAAATATATTCGGATTTCCGAAGCTTGACGAATATAGCCGAAGCGCATAATTTAAATGGTACTTCTGTATTTGAAATATTTCTCAACCTTTTGATTACTTTTGTGATTGTATTAAGCAATTCAATACCCTATAAGTTATAGACTATAAAATAATATAAATGTACCTATAACCTATAACACTTAGATTTTATTTTTGTTTCAGTTTTCATACACATTTGTATTTTTATATTTTTGGAACGAAATTAAACAAACTTTGTTGTAATGTTGTGGATTAATCATAGTTTATTTTTCTTTTCATTTTTTTGTTCCAATTTACCATTATCTTCCAGCAAGAAAGAGATTAAGAGTGCACTACGAATCGTCGGTGGAAGGCTAGCAGCCAAAAACGAATTTCCTTACATTGTTCGAATAGACATACATTTAAGTAAAAATGCAGAAGATCAATCGTTAGAAAGTTATCATGCTATCTGTACTGGTAGTGCTCTTACTTCTCTGTGGACTCTGACAGCAGCACATTGCATACTTTCCAATAAAAATCTCAGAGTTTTTGTCAGATTTAACCACTTTCTTCCAGAAATAAAAGGTGATGTAGCTAAAGTTTTAAAGAGTTATCGACATCCAAAGTTTAAGCTGCAGATCAAATTTCTGAGATATGACATCGGATTGTTACAAACAGATAGCGTTAAAATCTCCAGGTATCCTAAACTTGGTGCCCTTGATTGCACCACATTGGTTGGACAAGAAGCGTCTAGCGTTGGTCATGGAAGAACAAATATAACAGAAGGACCGAGACCGTTACAAGTGCTGACGGGGATGCTGTTCAAGTGCACTAATGACAGAAAATATGGCATCGATATATACGTAGGGCTTTGCCTACAAGCCCCATGCAGGGTGCAAGCTGCTATTACTTTTGGAGATTCTGGTGGTCCCGTTATACATTCCTCAGGTATCGTTGCTGTGAATTCAATGTCAGGAGTTGACTATCTTATTAAAAAGAAAAAGCTGCGTCCAGTCTTTGTCAAACCGTCTGCAGCTGTTGTTGCTTATGTTAGCCCCTCATTGGATTGGATTGTAGACCACGTTACCAAAGTTACTGAATGAAAATAATGTTTATTAGATATTTACTTAATAACTTTACCACTACTGAATATACGTCACAACTGATAACAGGCAATCCATGGTCAAAACAGTCAATGATCTTGATATGCCACTTTTATCTTCAGTTCCAAAAAATCTGAGGCGTGAATTGATTTTGAAGATTTATCGATCGATATTTGCTATTAACTTTTGTCGTAGCAGATGTTTTTGAGCAGTGATTTACAGCTTACAGCCAATTTACCTAATGGTGACTACTTGATGGAGTCACCATTAGGTAGACCACTCGTTCGTATGTTTATATTTAGTATTACTAGTGGTCGCCTGTTGGTCGAAATTCAACCGCCATATTGATAAGAACGCCATCTTCATTTCTCAAGACCAACTAATTTGTTTCCAAACTTTTTAGTGCGCCATCTGTGATCTTTTATCGTTATCATTAATATATTTGTTTGTGTATGTCAAATGCATGGTAGTGTGGGTAATGTTTTATTTATTGATTTAATGTACTTTATAAGCATTCTTTTTTTTATGATATTGGAAGGCAAACAAGCAGACGGATTTCCTGATGGTAAGAAATTCACGTCGCCTAGAGACACCGAAGGTGGTAATGGTGCGTTGCCAACCTGGGGTCGAGATGTTAGGCATCGAGCAAAAGTAAGTTTACCGGCTACATTCCCCTCCGAACCGGAACACGTCATGACGTTATGGCGGCAGGAATAGGTAAAGCGGTGGTACCAATCCGGGTGAGTCGCTGCGAAACTCTACCACCTAGTCAGATGTCAAGGTGTTAGTGACGGTAAGCCTATGCTCGCCTTTTACGAGCTGCCTGGCAGGAAGGCAGATAGTCTGTTCTGCAAAGGAGCCCGGACCAACTGCGTACTGCACTTCTCCTACACATATATTATAAGCGAGCCAAATTTAATGCTCCTGCGTCCACGCAATTTTCGTAAAAAGGGGTCCAAAGTATTGGCATCACGTATTAATATATAGATACTTGTGAATTGTTATAAATACAGAATTATTTTTCAATGATTTGGATGCCAGCAAGCACACGGCCGGCTCTTATAATGGTAAGAGACAACCGTGGCCTATGGACACCATAGACATTATAGGTTACGCTGTCCTGTGGTCGAGATGTTAAGCCCAATGCGAGTCCATTATCCAAAATACCTTCCGGCGCGGAACATGATCGAGGTATTGTGATGGTAAGGTGGATCCCAACACATCGTCCGACGAAAAGTCTAATGTAAGAACTCGCCCGGATTGGTACGACCTCACCCATTCCTGCCATCATAACGTCGGTGCTATACTTTGTCATGTTTTGTATTGTGATTAACTTCTTACCTTTTTTTTTACGTGTGGAAAATCCCCCCGGATACCCACCGCTCTCGGGGGAGAGCAGCGGGTTATGTCGGACTCGAACCGACTAAAAACCACACGATGACCTTCCTGCCGCCCGGCAAAGAGCGAGAGAGAGTCGCGTTGGCATTCACCATCTCGCTCCGCGGCTATGGCTCGGTCCTCACCGGGCCTCCTCCCGCGCTGAAAGAGGAGCGACTCCGGCCACTGGAGTCGCCCCCCAGGCGTGCGAGGCCGTGCTGGCCAGAGGAAGTCCCCCGACTCCCCCCGGCAGCCCCGCATCGGAAGCACTTAAAAGGCGGATGAACCGCCTTCTCGCGCCCCCGGTCCGCCTGCGCCGGAGCGGGCCTGTGTTGGGATCGTCCTCCCGGACCCGCTCCGCGGTCTCCATTTGCGCCATGACTTCTTCGCAAAAGGAGACCACCGCCTGCCAGGACCTGTCACTACCGGGGCCCTGTAGTACCGGGCGACGAATAGGGCTACGGTATCCTCTGCCTGTCGTAAGAGGCGACTAAAAGGGGGTTGGGGCTGTGAGTCAACTGATCGGGGTATAAATTGACTTAAAAAGCAGCCCGGGACGTGAGGCAGCATAGCATGGTGTGACCCCATGCTGCTGTCGTCAAAGTGATGCCATCAGAAGGGGGAGGCTTCTGAGCGGATGAGCC
>NJDC01008852.1:0-15787 GCA_002245475.1 Calephelis virginiensis
GGGGGAAACTTCAGAAATTGTAGGGCCGACTAGTGCGTTTGTTTATTTTTTTAATTAAATATTTTAAAGCCCTACAATTTTAAGGTCTGGAGTCGATCTGACGATGGAGCCAAAAGACAGTCAATGGAACTCCTCACCGGTTTATCGCAGTTACCTTCTATTTCAATTTAAATAATTTGTATTGATGAGAAATTTACACCTAGATGGATTGTGACTGTCAGTAGGGGTCTGATGATGAAGACTAGGGACAGTCAAGGGAACTACTAAACGGTTTACAGCAGTTACCTTGTGTTTGGGTTTGAATAATTTGTATTGATGAGAAATTTACACCTAGATGGGTTGTAACTATCATTAAGGGTCTGATGGTGAAGACGAAGGACAGTTAAGGAAACTCCTCAACTGTCTACAGTTATAGCTACCTTGCGTTTGGACTTAATTCATGTATATTGATTAAAATTTGTCTCCCAAATGGGTTATAAGTGCCATTTATTTATTTCCCAATTGGTTTCCAAGTTGGTCAAGGAGCCCCCTTTGCAAAATAGACCATCTGCCTTCATGACAGGTAGCTATTAAAAGGCGAGCATAGGTTTACCGTCAGTAACACCGTGACATCTGACTAGGTGGTCACAGCGACTCGTCCTGATTGGACGACGACGATTTGGACGATAAAATAGCCGGTAAACTTACTTTTACTCGATGCCTAACATCCCGGCCTCAGTTTAGCAACGCACCATTACTACCTTTGGTGTGTGTTTCTAGACGGCGTGAATTTTTTACCACCAAAAAATCCGAATGCTTGTTTGCCTTTCAATATCATAAGAAAATTACAGGTCTGATGAAGGTGATGATGGTAGTCGAGGGAATCCAAAAATTGAAGTTTTATATAGGACAACTATGATGATGTTGATGAGTAGTAATGAGTTATTTACTCGTCAACATCAGTTTAGTCATCATTGTTGATGTGTCAATTTATGATAAAATTTAAATTACTGAATCGAGTCATCTCTAGCAATTATCTTTCGTCGTGTGGCCTAATCAATAATTAGTTTGAATCTAAGTCAGACAACGCTATTTCTTCAAGAGTTTTAAAACGACTCAGAGCAACATACACCTGTCTTTTGTCGAAATTTTTTGCCTAGATCAATAACAGCTTTTTCTAGTTTAGTTCCCTGTAACTTGTGAACTGTAATTGCACAACTTAAAATTAAAGGCAACATATTTGATAGTCGGTCACGAATCAAACTAAGCTGATGAGCTTGGTGTTCGTCGGAATCATTTGTTTAGTTATTGCGTATCAAAGACAAAATATGTTCACTATATTCTTGCGACTCATCACTTTAAATCGTAAAATAAAATATTTTTAACAAAAAAAAACGACTTCAAACAGTAAACTATAAAAACCCAACAATAATAAAATTAATCAGGCTCAATGAAAGAAAACTTGACTAAAAAGCGAAAAATAAACTGCACTTAGCAGAGCGAGCACGTGACTCGCTGTATTTATAGAATTTTGCGAGTTCGCGCGTGTGTACTTTGGCGAGTACGCTTGGTGGGGGTACCACTTTTGTTGTCAAATATGTGTAGCATGGGTGAATTAGTCAAATTTATTAGTTCGTTTAACAGTGTAATTGAGTCTTCGTTATTACATTTAATAATTTCTAGTTGTTCTAGTATACTTCATTTTAAATCTAAATTATAAGTATGGATTAATTCGTAAGAATGAGTCATTGCCAACTTATGCCCAGTTTTTGAGAGCCAAAAATGCGACCAGTTGACCAACGTATACACTTGTAGCCTACTTATCTTTAATTCAATATTTTACATTTTAAATACATTTACCTTTATATTTATATAATATATTTAAATCTATTCACAAAACTTATTTGCATAACAACATAACATGCCACATACATTTACATATTTACAAAAGGTAAATTATATTTAAACAGTATCTAAAATATTTAATATATTCATGTACTTTAATATTCTATCGCGCATTGGGACCATACCCAAAACCCTTTGTTCAAGTTGCCCGTGCGCAATTGCGAGGCCTCGCTTCGCCAGTTAGATGCTAGCATTCACCGCGAGACCCGTGTCGCACGTCTGCTAGACACTCTCACGCTTATACCACGCGAATCTCACTATTAAATAAGTTATCACTGTAACGTGTATCACTCCTTCTAACCCATGGTTTATGGCTTTTAAACTGTACTGTAAAATTTGATGCATTTTTATTAACGCGATGATGTAAATATAATACCTGTAATACCTGTTTATTAACACGAACTGGACTATTACTTCTCGCTGGCATCACCCACATCACCTGCCTACCACCATACTCTGTTGCATTCAGAACATGTAATTTATAGATTCCTGATTTATATTACATGATTTGGCAATTTTGTCCTTGCATTACATGATTTTTGATGAAAGTCGTAGTCTTTCAGTAGTGTGAGTATTGTTGGCGCTATTAAAGCAGTTTAGTGGTGTGTGGTGTACCCGCGTTTTTACATTCAAATATTATAATTAAATGATTTTTTACACTTCAGCCCGAAAATATAGATAATTTGAAAGACCCATAATTTATTTTTGACTGTTACGTGCACCTATAAGAGCGTGTTTTTAGTGTTTTTTAATCTATTAGTTAATTTTATACTTTTAGTCTTTGCTAATGGCATATTTTAAACATTTATTTCAAATAGACGAATGAGCCCGCATCATCTCCGTCAGTGCGTCTGTTATGCAGTACCTGCCAGTTTAGGACAATCCAGCTCTTCAATCAGAAAACCACTAAATGATTTTACTCGATTTAGCGCCACATATGCATGTCCATCCGCAAAAGCACGAGATCCCAAGTACGCTACGGCGTGGTCTATTGTGCACGGTAGTTCCCCAGCTTAAAATCATTAAGAGCTGCAAGGCTACTTGCAACAGGGTTTCACCCGGTTCCCTGAGGTGACGCTAGCGAAATGCCATTTTTAACCACCTCAATGCCATTCAACACTCGCCATTATAGGATAGGATTTTTAACAAGCTATTTTCAATATTTTAAACATACATCGTATGCTAATTCCTATCTTCCGGCTTCGTCAGGCTTAGAAACCTAATTGTGGTCAAAGTTCATTACAATACTTTTCTAACCAGTCCAAACACGGCTATGGTACGATCATCAATCATGAAGTTCCAGTTCAAATCTTCCAGCTCCATCATCAAATCAGCTCGATAGTATCATATAATTGTCTTCAGAGCTTGAAACCCAATCGTGGTCAAAGCTCATTACAAGACCTTCCTAACAAGTTCAAACACGGCTATGATACGATATTCCATCAAGGAATGCTAGTGCCTATCTTCCGGCTTCATCGTCAGACCTGTAAACCTAATCATGGTCAACAATCATTACAAGACTAGGAAGCTATGACTCATAATCAGAAATGGGTTCGTTAAAATCATGGCCTGGAATTCAAATGGACTTATGAAATATTTGATTGAATCAGGCGTTACTTTGCGGAAATCCATTATAAAAGTTGTAAAATAAGCCTTTATTTTGCTAATTCCGCGTAAGCAGTGTAACCTTTGTGGCAAATAATCCTCCAAACGACACAGAATGTTACAAGCCTAACTGACGTTCCCACCACCCACCTCCGCGACCAGAACACGAATATAGGAAAAGCTCGGGAAACAATATAAATTGTCATGCTCTTTACATGTGACAACCCTACCTAAAGTTCCCACCTCCCACCTCCGTGACCAGACAACTATTTAAATATTAGGGAAAGTTTCGATCTTAACTCAGATCACTCTC
The DNA here is from genome assembly GCA_002245475.1 of Calephelis virginiensis. Taxonomy (NCBI): domain Eukaryota; kingdom Metazoa; phylum Arthropoda; class Insecta; order Lepidoptera; family Riodinidae; genus Calephelis; species Calephelis virginiensis. The sequence continues at coordinate 3,803 of NJDC01008852.1, forward strand.
CTATAATAATTATTCTAAGTGAATATTTATTACAAAAAACCCAACGTGTGACACTTGTCAACAGAAAAACATACTGGACAAGTTTTAACATTGATTTAGAGAGCAAGCTAACTTAAATGGTTCTTTTGCAAAACGCTGAGCAGCTTGATGTAGATGTTGAAAAGTTTATAGCACGTATACAACAAGCAGCATAGAACAACACACCACCAATTAGAAAATATGAAACCAGCCATTGCTATCCACAAGAAATAAGGGACTTGATAAGGGAAAAGAGGCAACAGAGGCGCAAATGGCATCACACAAGATGTCCTCAAGATAAATAGTCTCTTAATAACATGACAAAACAACTGAATTGCGAAATAAAAAAAAACACAAAGAAGAATGTATGGAATCATATTTAATAAATTTGACAAACGACAATAAAACTGAATATTCCATATGGAAAGCTACAAAATTTCTGAAAAGTCCTGTTACCTAAATTTCACTAATAAGAGATTTATGTGGTAAATGGGCTACAAGTGATGAATAAAAAGCCAAAAGGTTTGTTAATCATCTGGAACATATATTCAAACCAATAGAGGTCGATGAAAACTATTTCAAGGACATTAGGGATACATCTGATTATGATTTAAAACTAACTTCACCAACAGAAATCTACAAAGAGATAAAAAATAAAATCAGTTCAAAAAAGTCAAAAAACAAAAAAGTTAGTGACATACCAATTTACATCAATGAGAAAATAGTGCCATACTCCAACACCGCTAAATAATTGGATATGACACTCGATACAAAGCTACGCTGGAAAGCTCATGTAAAAAAGAAACGAGAAGAGTTAGGCATACGTTAAAGAAATATGTGTTGGCTTATTGACAGACATCCGAAACTAACAATCTAAAACAAAGTATTAATATATAAACAAGTCCTAAGACCGCTATGGACTTATGGTATACAGATATGGAGATGTACCAAAAAGACCAATATATGTGTATACAAAGGTTACCAAACAAAGTGCTTCGAGATATTGCAAGTGCACCCTGGTACATAAGACATGATGACCTCCATCGGGATCTCAAAGTGGAGTTTGTCAGTGACGTTATAAAAAAAGTGCAGAAGCTCATCAACATAGACTTCACCATCACGTGAACATCGAGGCAATCCAGCTCCTTGATATCACAGATACAACGAGAAGGCTGAAAAGGACAAAGCAAGATGAATTAGTGTAGTGTTGTGTAGATTCACAAAGTGCTGGTGCCAAAATTAAGTGACAGTTTTTAAGTTCAAGATACCAATGGAACTTAAGTTTAGAGACACTAAGGAAAAGTTGATGGACTTATACTTAGAGACTGTAGCTTTCAAGATTAAGAGAAATTAGAATTACTAATTAGTCTATATACTTGATTGTAATGACGATGAAGAAAAAAATTACATACAACTGCCAATTTTCATGACGCTACGATCTTTAGAAGATTGTTAAATTAGTTTTCTTAGATTTCATTACATAGTTACATATTTACCTAAAGGTCGACCTAGAGTTTTTGGCGCCATCGTGAATGAAGATGGTCGTAATTTTTTCATAGTTATTGAATTTCGTGTTTATATTGAGTAAAATTAGTTAATTTAGGTGGGAATTAGATTAATTTTGTTCAGTGAAAGTGCACAAAACAAGTAATCATGAAGAAATTAGTGTATTGTCTATTTCCTCGCTGCCGCCAAATCTCAATAGACGAGCTTGAGTAACGAAGCCACCGTTTTACTTAAGACCCAGACATGACTTACTTACGACTTATGACTGATGACTAATTATAATTGATTAAAATTGATTTAAAATTTTATGCAAATTTCTACTTGACTAATGGCAAAATACTAACGTGAAGGCCAATTCCTAAAGAAAGAAAGAAGAAGGTCGACCTAATAAAAGCGTGTTAAAAATAGTAATTTTTATGTTACAAGGATGTATGTATGTGTGATTGTATTATTATTCATGTTTGACTTGAAACTATTATATTCAGGCAGTTTGCGAACCTTGCAGGGTTAGAGGAAAATTAGATTAAAGAAGAGTGTTGGCCCAGGTCCACTTAAATCTTTTGAGTATATTAAGTACGTAATTAAAAAAAAACTAGGCCATCGGATTTACAGAGAGTGTGAAACCATTTATCGTTTTTTATCCATGTTTTTTTAAACATGAATGATCTCTTTTTATTTGCGTCAAATAAACCAGACTAATTGTCGCTGATATGAAATGACTCATACATATTTTAGTCGTGACTTATAATAGAGTTTGATACAATGGCAAGCGTGAAGTTATACTTGTGCAAAGAAAAAAAGTTGTAGATACAGGAAATACGTAGGAATTATTTACAGTTTTCAGGGACTTTGTTTCTCAAATCTTTCTCTGAAGCCAAATCTTGTAATATATCTTAATATGGAATAATGTCTACTGGTTCGAATGTCAAGCGGTTTGCGGTGGAGGGTATGATTGCTGGGCAAATGTTCAAAAGCCTTATACCTTAGTGCCTTAAAATTGTGAAAATTATGTTAAATATACCTTAAATCAAATAATAGAATGGCTAAACAATAATAATCCTAATGTTAACGTAGATAAGACTAAATTAATACAATAAAGCAAATATGCACAAAGCTTTTAAAGTGAAGAAGAACGCATAAGGGCTAAATGTAATGCTAGGCCATTAGACAGCTGCAAGTCTTTGTTTAAGATAAATAATTTATTAACATTATTAGGGATAATTCTGTTTTTTTTTCAAGAGATACCCGCATCTGCTTAAATTAAATACAGAATATAAACAACAATTCACTCGATTGGACCAAAAACTGTATTTATGTAATTTATTGGAATTGACATGTTTGTTTCAATTTATGTATCCAACTGAATTCAGTTTTAGAATTATTGATTTTTATAGAATTATTGATTATATTTTAAATTTAATGAATAGATATTACAAATGCATCATAAATGTATTAATAAAAAACTTAAAGTCACAAATAGTTTTTGATATGACGGATATTACTTGATTGAATTAATTATAAAATGTAAATAAATTCAAAAGAAACAAATAAAAAAATGTAATAGTTGAATCGTTTGAACAATGTTTTGATAAACTTTAGCATTAAGAAATAATAATGTTAATTTTAGCCTTAAATAAAATTTGTATACCATTTAAGTGGAATAGGCAAAGCGTAAATTATTGTAATAACACCTCCATGTACCCTATTCACACACAAATAGTTATTATTATAATTATTACTATTATATCAGGGGGTAACCAGATCACCCCCGAAGTGTCCAAGCCTTGTGGTGGTGGAAGGGGAGGGGTCTCTGAGTAACTGGGGCCATGCTGGGGCCCCGGAAAAACCAATTAGATCAGGAAGGCTGCACCACTGTATCCCTCTTTGCTCAAGAAGCGACTTTAGGAGCAGAGACAGGGTGGTGGGCCATTTGGCCCGAGTGGGTGGCGGCTTTAAGGATTGCGGAGGAGGGGGGTGGCCATCTATCTTGCCCGCCTTATCAATATGGGGTTGCAGCAGGTACCCCCGTACCTTTCGCTACTGGGACCCCGAAGTGGTGCACGCAGTATCTCCGTGCACCACTTCTGACGATATGCGGCCCCCTATTGAGTGCGGCTGCCTAACGGAAATTAGGAGATCCAGCGCTTTCACAGCAGTAGAAGTGTGCGAAAGTATCCCCATAGAGCTGGTACCTAGCGAAGTTGAGGACACCGTGTGGTTTTCGTTAGTAAGTCCGATATGTCCCACCACTTCCCCCGAAAGTGGCGGGTATCCATGAAAATTTCCTCAAGTTCAAGAAATAAGAAAAAAAGGGGCTAGTAAGACTGCCCAACGTGGGAGCCCTGAGCGTTAAGCTACGGGTGTATTCCGGGGACATCCATAGTATAGCCCTATACGGGATACATCTATAGGCGGATGCTCTCAGTCGCGCTAACTTGATCTTGCTGCGACGTCCGCAGCGAGTCATCGCGATGATGGAAATACGCGGATAAAGGGACAGTGACAGTAAGTATGGTGGTTTATGCGCGCGTTTTAAAAACGAACATATTACAGTATCATCGGTAAAGGTACACGGCGAGCTTTTGATATGGGAAGATGCTCATACAGAAGCAGGCGTAGGAGACCATGTCGGATCGGAAGACGGAGGAGCTAGCACCACCCGTTCGAGTGCAGGTCACAGTGAAGGCTGTTCGATCGCTCGCGTCAGATCGCGAGAGTGGTTGCTCCGACTGGTGCAGTTGCTTCGCAAGGTATCTGCTCAAGATAGAGAGATGGCAAGTGATTTCCGCTTGCCTTAAGTATGAGACGTTAGGGGATACGGCGTCCCATAAGTTTGTCTCCTGCGAATAACGGCGTCCTAATCGCCCAGCAGTCGTTGATGAGGACCACTCGCTGCATTGCTAAAGCTATATTCAATAGTGAGAGGTTCTGAGAGGCGGTAGTTTCTTTTTTCAAAGAAATTATAATGCAAAAGAGACCTGCGGAGCGGGGCAGTCTGGGGAACTACTCCAATGAATGGAGTTACCCCTCTGGAGAGGAGACCCGGTGAGGACAAGGCGGGCTATGATTTGGTGGCCTCTTTTGTGAAACGAAAGGTTTTGCAAATGCAATCGATGACTTGGTTGTGAAGAGGGATAATTATCGGAAATATATCAACAGGAATGGCGGTACATTATACTTGCACAGGCGTAGCCAAATAACCAAGACAACTTAGTCTTCACTAGGTACTTGTTAGGTACTTTTAACTTTTGAGGCTAGTAGATTCAAACGAAACTATGATAAAGTGAAAAGCACTCTTTCCTTAGTTTACAATAGGTATAATAATAAATAAATGTTAAATGCAAACAAAACCAAATGTGTCCGATACGTTCTTCCAAATGTAACACCAGTTCAAAACAATATAGTAGAGGTGAAAAATGAAGCTTTGGATTTAGTAAATAATTGAATAAATTTTCGTTTATTAAACTTAAACAAAAATCAAGTGTGTGTGTGTGTGTGTATGTGTGTGTGTGTGTATGTGCGTGTGCGTGTGCGTGTGCATGTGTGTGTGTGTGTGTGTTTGTGTGTGTGTGTGCGCGCGCACGTATACATGTCTGTTTTTTGTTTATGTATGTCTGTCTGTAGGATACACCAATTTCGATGCTATGATTTATTGTTTGAAAGCTGGTGTGGTTCTCGACTTTTTAGCTTTTTGTTGTATTAATTGTTGTCAGGAAAAGGATTTTATGAAAGAAAAACTAATTAAGATAGGACAAATCTTAACTCAAATAGTATGGAATGAAAATTACGTTAAATTTCACATGATTCTTAGACGTTTGTTTTAATATGAATATGATTTGTTTTAATCAATATGATATGTATTTCTACAGATGATTCTACAGCTAACATTCATCCTATTAATATTATAAATGCGAAAGTTTGTAAGTATGTATGTATGGATGTTTGTTACTCTTTCACGCTCGAATGGCTGAACGGATTTGTCTGAAATTTGGAAGACATATAGATTATGACCTGGATTAACATATAGGCTATTTTTAATCCCGATCGCACACCGGGTTTCTGTGAAAACGCGGGCGAAGCCGCAGGTAGCAGCTAGTGTAAATATGAATTTGTGTCGATTCAAATTCGCACCCCTTTTATATCCTACATTTCTAGGATAGAAATAGATTTTCCCAAGGTTTGTCTGGGATCCTTGACCGCTTGGGATTAATTGCTCCTGATGCCAATCTCTTATAATATATAATGTAACATTACATAAATTATTGTAAATATATTGTAAACTAAGAAAAAAACACAAGCCCGCTGAGTTTCTTGCCGGATCTTCTCAGTGTTCGGCCGCGTTCCGATCCGGTGGTAGATTTATTATTATATAGACCCGTCACAAGTGCCTCTTGTAGGTTTATGTGAAATAAAGATGATTTATTATTATTATTAATATTATTATTTGCGGAATAGACCACCTGCCTTCCTGCCGGGCATCTCGTAAAAGGCGAACATAGGCTTACCGTCACTAACACCAAGAAATCTGTCTGCTTGTTTGCCTAACATTATCATAAAAAAATAGAAGAACTAGTATGAAATACCATGTCGCAAATGATATGTTCAATTTACCTAAACACGTAGCTCCATTTAACAAGGAAACCAAATCCACCAATTTGTCTTTAGGCGGCACCTCTGGTTTTGCTTCCCCGTAAACTCGAAGTCTGGCTATGCCGCCGTCTGGGTAAATGTTGACCCGAATGTGTGTCCAAGCTTCGTCACTCAGTATCTAGATACAAAATATGCTTAGGTTAAGGGAATGCAAATGCAAAAGTATATATCCCGTTATTAAAAAAATTTAATAATAATTTAAGTACAATAGCACAAACACAAGAAAACGTCTTCATTGCGAACAAAACATCTACAATTTGAAGGAAATGATAACCTTTTGGAAGTTCATTCGAGTGTCTTCATAGCCGGGTCGCAGCGCAGTAATAGGGACAACCTCTTCCCATTTGTCAGAGTTAAGCTGTTTCACCCGTGCCAAAGCACACTCAGTACATGCTGTCCCCATTTGTGAGTCCCTCTCCGGTATCAGTGCTTCCTCTGTAATTACGGTGAATTATTGCACTATTTTTAACGTCTAAATCTATTTTCACTTAACGATAAATCAGGTTATATGACTATACAAAAACAGTTTGTATGAAACATCAATGTTTTCTAAAGTTCTATTAATAATAGGTATCTAATCTAAATTTACAAATTTAAGGTCAACACCTTAAATTGAGTGAGAGTGAGATTTTTAAATTTCTTGGAATTACGTATTCACAGTATTTAAACTTAAGGGCCCGGATAATAAAGAGGAATATTTACCTTCAGGTGTTAAGCAAGCTGCCTGAATTGAGTATTTTGGTACGTAGTTTCCAGTAAAGTATGCTGTATCCACCAAAACACCTACAAAAAGAAATGATTTCTATAAAACTAAATTTAGTGTTTTATAGCTGACCTTATTATTACGTTACTAAAGGTATATACGATGTTAAATAAGCAAGAATATATTCAAGCTTTCATGCCCGAAAAAGTAGGCAGTGCTAGTATGAAGGTATTTACGACTAATTGAAGATACTAAGCCCCACAATCTGACAAATGGCAATCCTATGACCAACCGTTTAGTTAATATCATCTTAACTTTATTAGTAGACGATTTTTTCATTTTTAGTGGTAATGAATCTTAAACGTTCAAGTTACTCTAGGAAAGCAGGATTTACATTGCACAAACTGTTTATTAATAAAATAAAAATTTATTCTAGATAATTTCTAGAATAATCCCCTGTTGTTTGAAATAAAATGAAATTTTATTATTTGTTGAATATGTGTGTTAAAAGTTGTTACAAAAAGTAGTTGTTTATACCAATATATTCTACCATATTGTCGTATGCAAATATTTTTAAATTTATACAAATAAGTTTTATAAATTTGTTATGCATTTATTGTTATTTATGTGTGTTTTATTTGGTCTGTTGGCAACTAACGCACTCAACCAATGAGAAACGTCGCTATATGCAGCCAATGACAATAACATTTCGCGGGAGGAAGGGACTGGCATTCTCTACGCTATGTTATGTTAATTAAAAAAAATCAACCGTATAGGTGACAGTGCTATATTTCCACGTGACGTAAGTTGTGATTGTAAACCAAAAATACAAACAAAAATATCAAAGAGTTCATCTAAATGTCAAGATTTGTTAAATTTTGATTGACGCAAAAGTCTAAATGAAAATTGTTGATTTTTCAAATTATTTAAATCCGTTTTGTTCTGAGAAAAATATTTGTCTTGATTTTATTCGCCTCTTTAAATCTGCGAAAGCATAATGTTCTCGTTTTGTTAAGTATTTTATTACACGCTACATAAAAATTGTGCTTTATTACCTTGTGCAATAGCTTGGTAAAAACCTGAAAATTTTTTCTGGGCATCAGACTTCTACCGTTGAACCACAAGAAATAGGTAATTTCATTCAAAAACTACTACTGTATAACTACTACATGTACACAAGTAAGCATGGGCATTAACAAAAATCGATTTCTTAAATTACCTACTTAAATATATTTCTACAGACCTATCTTTCCCTTCCCGTGGGAGTTAGCAAATGTTGCAAACATATTATTATTTAGTTAAAAGACTAATATGTTAATATGTCTTTAGATGTTGAGGCGGCTACTTCACTCCAAGAAAACATCATTCGTATGCCCTGCCCGTTCACGATCTTCAGTTAGTCGTGACACGAAAGATCCCACAGACGCGTTACCGACCGCAAGCAATAACTACGCTCTTTTGTTGTAAAGTCCCGGGTTTGGAATGCATTAGGTAATAATACCGTTATAACTGGTTCTACGAAGGTGTAGGTGATAAGAAATGTCTTCAGAATTACAAGGTGCTAAACATCAATGTGATGTGCCGATACAAATCTTTCAATTTTGACGCGATGCTCGATGTTGAAACTTAACTGAGTCCTCCAATTTCTCAATTTTGACTTTCTCAAAGAGCGTTCGTTAATTAAATATTATTTTCAGGTCATGGAAAACTCGGGAACGCAGAACAACTCGGTACAGCAGAATTGTCCTATTGAATTATTGAAATTTCTTTAACAGAAAATAAATAAAATGTGAATAAACTCATTGTTTTTTTTTATTATAAAAATAAAAATCCTGCCTACTCTTTTCATTTTAAAACTTGGCTGTATAGATAACTTCTCAGTTTCTTCAGCTTACTTGCAATTAAAAAAGAAATACAAATGTTAGATGTCGTGTTCAATTCTAGCATACGGCTTAACGCCAATGTACCCCAGATGGCAGTCTGAACATGTAGTTCTCTTACTAGTCTGTGGCATTCTCAGACATAATTTCGAAGTGATTAGACCTCGTTTTAGCAGTTATTTAACGTGCATTAATTGTTTAAATTTAAATGTAACTGGTAGTTGAGTAAAGTATAGTTTTAATTCATCTGGTTTTACTGGATATTTAACAAAAGTTATAAATTTGCAAGCTTATTGTGCTCGTTTATTATTTTTAAACTAATGTCAGAATTACATGAAAAATATCTGTAATTATCAGATATTAAATAAGCTATCATGCCACGTTTAAAAAACTTTTTTCTAATAGTTACAGTAAATACAAAATATTTAAAAAGAATCTTCACGCCTATATTCCCTGAAGAGGTAGGCACAGGCACAACCAAGGCACTCAAGACTAGCCGAAGATACTAAGTCCCACAATGTGATAGCCAACCGAGCACATATATTAATACCGGGCAGCGTTTATTTTATTAGAAAATTGAAAATACACATTTTCTAAATCTTTTGTTGCTTGACTCGGGAATCGAACGCGGGATCTCAAGAAGTCCATTCCGCCAACGGACCGCTAGACCACAGACAAAAAATTTTAAACCCAAAAAAGGATAAAAGAAAATATGAACATTTCTAGAGTTGCGATGACGAACGCTTCTAGATAAGATTGAGATTATGTTATTATTTAAAGTTGACTCTTAGTATAATTTAAAGGTAATTTTTGGTATATATAGGTCCTTCCAGTACCAGACTTCCATATGAAGATTATAATTAAATACAAAAATGTTGTTCTAGCAGTTTAAAGTTGGAGTTGGCTTCATGGGATCCTAGGCTCCACCTTCGGGTCAAGCAAACAAATGAAAAAATATAGTTTTTCAATTATTTAATAAAATTTTGTCGCCTGAAGTTTAACATGTGCCTGATTGGCGATAGGCTTGCCGCATGTCACATTGTAGGAATAAGTTTCTTTGGATAGTCGTGGGTGCCTTGATTGAACCTGTGCTAACGTTTTCGGGGATACAGGTGTGAATATACCAACTTACGTAGTAACATTTATTAAGTACTAAACATCATTCCTGTCACCAAACATTTTTTGGTTGTCACTGTTGTTTTCTGGATTTGGAAGGAATGGTAAATTCAACGCAAATGGTTTAACATCTGAGCCGCAGTTTTTTAAACCACCGTTAACACCTGAGACGGCCATAAGCAACGTTTACTTCCAACAGTCAGGGAATTCATCGCATCTTATAATTCTCTAAACAGATGCCATATATAATTTCCTAACCTCTAATAAACAGCAAACACTTAGTGAAAGAGAAGCGCGAAAGGGAAAGTGTGAAACTAGAAGAGAGATTGGCTAACAATTTCGAGATGAATACCAAACTCTTTTGGAGGGAGGTGAAGAAGTCTCGGAGTTGTTCATCTGCCACCAGAATGAATAGAATTAAGTCTAAGAGTGGTGTTGTTCTTGCAAGCACGCATGACGTGTTAAAACGGTGTTGTCAATTTTATGGAGTTATGTATGAATGTGCCCAAAATGCTGCCGCGGGGTCCGAGTACTCAAATGACTCGGAAATAGCGGAGGCATCTGAAGGCATTATGATGAAAGAAGTTGAATGGGCGATAGGAAGTATGAAATATGGTAAGGCTGCGGGAGTAGATATGGTTACAGCTGAGATGATCAAACTTGGTGGTCCTGCCGTCCTGGACTCTTTCTGGGTTCTTTGTAACAAATGTTGGAAGACCGGCAGAGTACCCGAATACTGGCGACTTGCGGTCATCGTGCCCTTGTATAAAGGCAAGGGTTCACACATGGACTGTACGATTTACAGGGCCATTAGCTTGATCAATTTAGTATCAAAATTGTATGGAAAAATAGTTAAAAGGAGAACGGAAGGGATGTCCGATGGAACATTATGGAAGGCTCAAGGCGGTTTCAGGTCCGGAAGAGGATGTACGGATCAAGTGTTTTCGCTCCGCAACATGGTAGAGAAGCATTTGGGGATATCGAAAAAGCGTTTGATAGTATTATACGTAAGAACATTTGGGACATTTTGCCAGATTATGGGATAATCGGGTCCCTGCTGCGTGCGGTGCAGTCAATGTATTTAGACTGTAAAGCATGCGTGCGGGTGAATGGCAACACATTGTCTTGGTTTGATGTTGATATTGGCGTCAAGCAGGGTTGTATGTTGTCAGCACGCTTGTTTATGTTATATTTGGACCAATGTCTTTAAAGGTTAAGATCATTGAATGTGGGAATGCATGTGGGTGACCAAGTGGTGAACTGCCTGCTTTATGCAGATGATGCTGTACTTTTGGGCTCTACACCATCCGAGCTGCTAACACTGTTCACAGTTATGGAAGGAGATTGTAAAGAAAGGGGCTTACATTTGAATGCGATGAAAACCAAAATAATGGTGTTTGAAATAGACGTAGCCAGAACAGATGTAAGAGCTTTTGTTGATGATGTAGTGCTGGAACAAGTGAATGAAATTGTATATCTTGGTTGTGCGTTTAGCAGGGATGGAAGGTACACCGCGGATGTAGAGAGGAGAGTGAGTGCAGGGAATAGTGTGAATGGGGCGTTGGGTAAGCTATTCCCAAACCAGGTTTTGAGTCAAAAAGCTAGAATCGCTTTGCAATTGCAATTCTGTGTTATTCCAAAGTTATTGTATGGAAGCGAAAGTTGGGTATGTCAGAAAGAGCATGAAAGTAGGATAAATGTGGTCCAAATGAAAGCACTACGGAAAATCTGTGTTGTAACGCTCGCTGACCGCATTCATAACAGTAAGATTCGAGAAAGAGTGGGATTGAAAGAAAGTGTTGCTGTTAAAATGCAAATAAGCATGCTCCGCTGGTTCGGTCATGTGGAAAGAATCACAGATGAAAGATTGACAAAGCAGATATACAATGCGAATGTGGATGGATGTAGGTACCCGGGGAGACCAAGTCTGACATTTCACGATCAGATCAATCGGATATTATCCGCGGGTGGTATCAAGAGTCTCCGAAACCGGTGTGTTTCTATGAAAAGGGTTATGAATGTGAAGGAAGCAAGACAGGTTTGTCAGGATCGTGAGGTCTAGCACTCGATACTCTCTGCCTACTACGTAAGGGACTTGGCGTGAAGATATGT
>NJDC01008853.1:0-24477 GCA_002245475.1 Calephelis virginiensis
GGGTATGTCAGAAAGAGCACGAAAGTAGGATAAATGCGGTCGAAATGAGAGCACTACAGAAAATCTGTGGTGTAACGCTCGCTGACCGCATTCGTAATAGTGAGATCCGAGAAAGAGTGGGATTGAAAGAAAGTGTTGGTGTTAAAATGTGTTATTTTAGTCGTGACTTATAATAGAGTTTGATACAATGGCAAGCGTGAAGTTAAACATGTGCAAAGAAAAAAAGTTGTAGATACAGGAAATACGTAGGAATTATTTACAGTATTCAGGGACTTTGTTTCTCAAATCTTTCTCCGAAACCGAATCTTGTAATATATCTTGGTATGGAATAATGTCTACTGGTTCGAATGTCAAGCGGTTTGCGGTGGAGGGTATGGTTGCTGGACAAATGTTAAAAAGCCTTATACCTTAACGCCTTAAAATTGTGAAAATTATGTTAAATATACCTTAAATCAAATAATAGAATGGCTAAAAAATAATAATCTTAATGTTAACGTAGATAAGACTAAATTAATACATTTTAATAAAATCAATATGAAAAAAAATTCTCTTAAAAATTAATTACCACTTGGAACCGGCGAAAACGGAACGCCATCTGTCTACTGTCATACGTGATTAATCTGATATTGTCTATACTCTATACTCGGTCTTATGTGTAAAATGGAGTACGGTTGCCGCTTGTAAAATTAATCCAAATACATCGGTGAATGCGTGATTTTGTTAACATTTGCTATCGGTGGCGTGGCAGACTATAAGCGGAAAGGCGTTTCCATAGTTGACTGAAAGAGTGATTCCTTACTTTACCTTAATTCCCTCGTTAAGCTACCACTGCGCGAGAGAAAGAAGAACCTCTGGTAAGTTTATTTTAGTTTGGGCTATGATTAAAACTTTTTCTTATGTTAGGGATAATTCTGTTTTTCTCAAGAGATATCCGCATCTGTTTAAATTAAATACAGAAGATAAACAACAATCCACTCGATTCTACCAAAAACTGTATTTATGTAATTTATTGGAATTGACACATTTGTTTCAATTTATGTATCTAACTGAATTGAATTATTTATTTTTATAGAATTATTAATTATATTTTAAATTTAATGAATAGATATTACAAATGCATCATAAATGTATTAATAAAAAACTAAAACTCACAAATAGTTTTTGATATCACGGATATTACTCGATTGAATTAAATTAAAAAAAAAAACTACTGAATTAAATTATAAAATGTAAATAAATTCAAAAGAAACAAATAAAAATGTAATAGTTGAATCGTTTGAACAATGTTTTGATGTACTTTAGCATTAAGAAATAATAATGTTAATTTTAGCCTTAAATAAAATTTGTATACCATTTAAGTCTGCTGGAATAGGCAAAGCGTAAATTATTGTAATAACACCTCCATGTACCCTATTCACACACAAATAGTTATTATTATAATTATTACTATTATATCAGGGGGTAACCAGAAGTGACCAAGCCTTGTCGTGGTGGAAGGGGAGGGGTCGCTGAGTAACTGGGGCCATGCTGGGGCCCCGGCAAAACCAATTAGATCAGGAAGGCTGCACCACTGTAACCCTCTCTGCTCAAGAAGCGACTTTAGGAGCAGAGACAGGGTGGTGGGCCATTTGGCCCGAGTGGGTGGCGGCTTCAAGGATTGCGGAGGAGGGGGGTGGCCATCCATATTGCCCACCTTATCAAGATAGGGTTGCAGCAAGGTACCCCCGTACCTTTCACTACTGGGACCCCGAAGTGGTGCACGCAGTATCTCCGTGCACCACTTCTGACGATATGCGGCCCCCTATTGAGTGCGGCTGCCTAACGGAAATTGGGAGATCCAACGCTTCCACAGCAGTAGAAGTGTGCGAAAGTATCCCCACAAAGCTGGTACCTAGCGAAGTTGAGGACACCGTGTGGTTTTCGTTGGTAAGTCCGATATGTCCCACCACTTCCCCCGAAAGTGGCGGATATCCATGAAGATTTCCTCAAGTTCAAGAAATAAGAAAAAAAGGGGCTAATAAGACAACCCAACGTGGGAGCCCTGAGCGTTAAACTACGGGTGTATTCCGGGGTCATCCGTAGTATAGCCCTATACGGGGTACATCTATAGGCGGATGCTCTCAGTCGCGCTAACTTGATCTTGCTGCGACGTCCGCAGCGAGTCATCGCGATGATGGAAATACGCGGATAAAGGGACAGTGCTCTGTATGGTGGTTTATGCGCGCGTTTTAAAAACGAACATATTACAGTATCATCGGTAAGGGTACACGGCGAGCTTTTGATATGGGAAGATGCTCATACAGAAGCAGGCGTAGGAGACCATGTTGGATTGGAAGACGGAGGAGCTAGCACCACCCGTTCGACGGCAGGTCACAATGAAGGCGGTCCGATCGCTTGCGTCAGATCGCGAGAGTGGTTGCTCCGACTGGTGCAGTTGCTTCGCAAGGTATCTGCTCAAGATAGAGAGATGGCAAGTGATTTCTGCTTGCCTTAAGTATGAGAAGTTAGGGGATGCGGCGTCCCATAAGTTTGTCTCCTGCGAATAACGGCGTCGTAATCGCCCAGCAGTCGTTGATGAGGACCACTCGCTGCATTGCTAAAGCTATATTCAATAGTGAGAGGTTCTGAGAGGCTGTAGTTTCCTTTTTCAAAGAAATTATAATGCAAAAGAGACCTACGGAGCGGGGCAGTCTGGGGAACTACTCCAATGAATGGAGTTACCTCTCTGGAGAGGAGACCCGGTGAGGACAAGGCGGCTATGATTTTGTGGCCTCTTTTGTGAAACCAAAGGTTTTGCAAATGCAATCGATGACTTGGTTGTGAAGAGGGATAATTATCGGAAATATATCAACAGGAATGGCGGTACATTATACTTGCACAGGCGTAGCCAAATAACCAAGACAACTTACTCTTCACTAGGTACTTGTCAGGTAATTTTAACTTTTGAGGCTAGCAGATTCAAACGAAACTATGATAAAGTGAAAAGCACTCTTTCCTTAGTTTACAATTGGTATAATAATAAATAAATAAATAAATAAATAATTGTTAAATGCAAACAAAACCAAATGTGTCCGATACGTTCTTCCAAATGTAACACCAGTTCAAAACAATATAGTAGAGGTGAAAAATGAAGCCTTGGATTTAGTAAATAATTGAATAAATTTTCGTTTATTAAACTTAAACAAAAATCAAGTGTGTGTGTGTGTGTGTGTGTGTGTGTATGTGTATGTGCACGTATACATATCTGTTATATGTTTGTGTATGTATGTCTGTAGAATACACCAATTTCGATGCTATGATTTATTGTTTGAAAGCTGGTGTGATTCTCGACTACATAGTAAGCACAACTATATAGTTGTTATATAGCCCTGATGATGCTTATATAGCGAAACCGGTTGGCTAAACCATAAAAATAAAAAAATAAATAAAATATATTGTGGAAATTACAAGTGTTTCTAAATAAATTGCATCAAGAATGGAATTCCACCAAGCACCGACGATAAGAAGTATAGAATCTATTGTTTGCCTATTATCATAAAAAAATAGAAGAACTGGTATGAAATACCTTGTCACAAATGATATGTTCAATTTACCTAAACACGTAGCTCCATTTAACAAGGAAACCAAATCCACCAATTTGTCTTTGGGCGGCATCTCTGGTTTTGCTTCCCCGTAAACTCGAAGTCTGGCTATGCCGCCGTCTGGGTAAATGTTGACCCGAATGTGTGTCCAAGCTTCGTCACTCAGTATCTAGATACAAAATATGCTTAGGCTAAGGGAATGGAAATGCAATAGTATATATCCATATCATCATATATCATATCCATATAAAAATTTAATAACAATTTTAGTACAATAGAACAAACACAAGAAAACATCTTCATTGCGAACAAAACATCTACAATTTGAAAGAAATAATAACCTTTTGGAAGTTCATTCGAGTGTCTTCATAGCCGGGTCGCAGCGCAGTAATAGGGACAACCTCTTCCCATTTGTCAGAGTTAAGCTGTTTCACCCGTGCCAAAGCACACTCAGTACATGCTGTCCCCATTTGGGAGTCCCTCTCCGGTATCAATGCTTCCTCTGTAATCACGGTGAATTATTGCACTATTTTTTACGTCTAAATCTATTTTCACTTAACGATAAATCTGGTTATATGACTATACAAAAACAGTTTGTATGAAACATCAATGTTTTCTAAAGTTCTATTAATAATAGGTATCTAATCTAAATTTACAAATTTAAGGTCAACACCTTAAATGGAGTGAGAGTAAGATTTTTAAATTTCTTGGAATTACGTATTCACAGTATTTAAACTTAAGGGCCCGGATAATAAAGAGGAATATTTACCTTCAGGTGTTAAGCAAGCTGCCTGAATTGAGTATTTTGGTACGTAGTTTCCAGTAAAGTATGCTGTATCCACCAAAACACCTACAACAAACACAAAAAGAAATGGTTTCTATAAAACTAAATTTAGTGTTTTATAACTGACCTTATTATTACGATACTAAAAGTATATACGATGTTAAAGGGGCAAGAATATATTCAAGCTTTCATGCCCAAAAAAGTAGGCAGTGGTAGTATCAAGGTATTTACGACTAATTGAAGATACTAAGCCCCACAATCTGACAAATGGCAAACCTATGACCAACCGTTTACTTAATATCATCTTAGCTTTATTTGTAGACGATTTTTTCATTTTTAGTGGTAATGAAACTTAAAAGCAATTACTTTATTTGTAAATATTTGCTTGCATCCATGTGGAATGTTGATTTAATCAAAAAAATTGATTTGGCCTTAAATTGTGTGCCCATGTTTCCATCAGCAGGGCTATTGCCACCACACTTAGATTCCAAGTATTAAAGGTATTAAAGTAGTAAACGTTCAAGTTACTCTTGGAAAGCAGGATTTACATTGCACAAACTGTTTATTTATAAAATAAGAATTTATTCTAGATAATTTCTAGAATAATCCCGGTTGTTTGAAATAAAATGAAATTTTATTATTTGTTGAATATGTGTGTTAGAAGTTGTTACAAAAAGTAGTTGTTTATACCAATATATTCTACCATATTGTCGTGTGCAAATATTTTTAAAATTATGCAAATAAATTTTATAAATTTGTTATGCATTTATTGATATTTATGTGTTGGCAACACTACGTTTTATTTGGTCTGTTGGCAACTAACGCACTCAACCAATTAGAAACGTCGCTATATGCAGCCAATGACAATAACATTTCGCGGGAGGAAGGGACTGACATTCTCCACGCCATGTTATGTTAATTAAAAAAAAACAACCATATAGGTGACGTGGAAATATATCCACGTGACGTAAGTTGTCATTGTAAACCAAAAATACAAATAAAATATCAAAGAGTCCATCTAAATGTCAAGATTTGTTAAATTTTGATTGACGCAAAAGTCAAAATGAAAATTGTTGATTTTTCAAATTATTTAAATCCGTTTTGTTCTGAGAAAAATATTTGTCACGATTTTATTTGCCTCTTTAAATCTGCGAAAGCATAATGTTCTCGTTTTGTTAAGTATTTTATTACACGCTACATAAAAATTGTGCATTATTACCTTGTGCAATAGCTTCGTAAAAACCTGAAAATTTGCTCTGGGCATCAGACTTCTACCGTTGAACCACAAGAAATTGGTAATTTCATTCAAAAACTACTATTGTATAACTATTACATGTGTACAAGTAAGCATGGGCATTAACAAAAATCGATTTCTTAAATTACCTACTTAAATATATTTCTACAGACCTATCCTTCCCTTCCCGTGGGAGTTAGCAAATGTTGCAAACATATTATTATTTAGTTAAAAGACTAATATGTTTTTAGATGTTGAGGCGGCTACTTCACTCCAAGAAAACATGACATTGATCATTCGTATGCCCTGCCCGTTCACGATCTTCAGTTAGTCGTGACACGAAAGATCCCATCAACGCGTTACCGACCGCAAGCAATAACTACGCTCTTTTGTTGTAAGGTCCCAGGTTTGGAATGCATTAGGTAATAATACCGTTATAACTGGTTCATGAAGGTGTAGGTGATAAGAAATGTCTTCAGAATTACAAGGTGCTAAACATCAATGTGATGTGCCCATACAAATCTTTCAATTTTGACGCGATGCTCGATGTTGAAACTCAACTGAGTCCTCCAATTTCTCAATTTTGACTTTCTCAAAGAGCGTTCGTTAATTCAATATTATTTTCAGGTCATGGAAAACTCGGGTACACAGAACAACTCGGTACAGCAGAATTGTCCTATTGAATTATTAAAATTTCTTTAACTGAAAATAAATAAAATGTGAATAAACTCATTGATTTTTTTATTATAAAAATCAAAATCCTGCCTACTCTTTTCATTTTAAAACTTGGCTGTATAGATAACTTCTCAATTTCTTCAGCTTACTTGCAATTAAAAAAGAAATACAAATGTTAGATGTCGTGTTCAATTCTAGCATACGGCTTAACGCCAATGTTCCCTAGATGGCGGTCTGAACATGTAGTTCTCTTACTAGTCTGTGGCATTCTCGGACATAATTTCGAAGTGATTGGACCTCTTTTTAGCAGTTATTTAACGTGCATTAATTGTTTAAATTAAAATGTAACTGGCAGTTGAGTAAATTATAGTTTTAATTCATTTGGTTTTACTGGATATTTAACAAAAGTTATAAATTTGCAAGCTTATTGTGCTCGTTTATTATTTTTAAACTAATGTCAGAATTACATGAAAAATATCTGTAACTACCAGATATTAAACAAGCTATCATGCCACGTTTAAAAACTTTTTTTCTAACAGTGACAGTAAATACAAAATATTTAAAAAGAATCTTCACGCTTATATTCCCTGAAGAGGTAGGCACGGGCACAACCAAGGCACTCAAGACTAGCCGAAGATACTAAGTCCCACAATGTGATAGCCAACCGAGCACATATCTCAATACCGGGCAGCGTTTATTTTATTAGAAAATTGAAAATACACATTTTCTAAATCTTTTGTTGCTTGAATCGGGAATCGAACGCGGGATCTCAAGAAATCGATTCCGCCAACGGACCGCTAGGCCACAGACAAAAAAATTTAAAGCCAAAAAAGGATAAATGAAAATATGAACATTTCTAGAGTTGCGATGACGAACGCTTCTAGATAAGATTGAGATTATGTTATTATTTATAGTTAAGTCTTAGTATAATTTAAAGGTCATTTTTGGTATATATAGGTCCTTCCAGTATCAGATTTCCATATGAGGATTATAATTAAGTACAAAAATGTTGTTCTAGCAGTTTAAAGTTGGATTTGGCTTCATGGGATCCTAAGTTCCACCTTCGGGTCAAGCAAACAAATGAAAAAATATAGTTTTTCAATTATTTATTAAAATTGTATCGCCTGAAGTTTAACATGTGCCTGATTGGCGATAGGCTTGCCGCATGTCACATTGTAGGACTAAGTTTCTTCGGATAGTCGTGGGTGCCTTGATTGAACCTGTGCTAACGTTTTCGGGGATACAGGTGTGAATATACCAACTTACGTAGTAACATTAACTAAGTACTAAACATAATTTCTGTCACCAAACATTTTTTGGTTGTCACTGTTGTTTTCTGGATTTGGAAGGAATGGTAAACTCAACGCAAATGGTTTAACATCTGAGCCGCAGTTTTTTAAACCACCGTTAACACCTGAGGCGGCCATAAGCAACGTTTACTTCCAACAGTCAGGGAATTCATCGCATCTTATAATTCTTTAAACAGATGACATATTTAATTTCGTAACCTCTAATAAACAGCAAACACTTAGTGAAAGAGAAGCGCGAAAGGGAAAGTATGGAACTAGAAGAGAGGTTGGCTAACAACTTCGAGATGAACACCAAACTTTTTTGGAGGGAGGTGAAGAAGTCTCGGAGTTGTTCGTCTACCTCCAGAATGAATAGAATTAAGTCTAAGAGTGGTGATATTCTTACAAGCACGCATGACGTGTTAAAACGGTGGAGTGAATTTTATGGAGATATGTATGAATTTGCCCAAGATGCTGCCGCTGGGTCCGAGTACTCATATGACTCGAAAATAGCGGAGGCATCTGACGGCATTATGATGGAAGAAGTTGAATGGGCGATAAGAAGTATGAAATATGGTAAGGCTGCGGGAGTAGATATGGTTACAGCTGAGATGATCAAACTTGGTGGTCCTGCCGTCCGGGATTCTATCTGGGTTCTTTGTAACAAATGTTGGAAGACCGGCAGAGTACCCGAATACTGGCGACGTGCGGTCATCGTGCCCTTGTATAAAGGCAAGGGTTCACACATGGACTGTACGATTTACAGGGCCATTAGTTTGATCAATTTAGCATCAAAATTGTATAGAAAAATAGTGAAAAGGAGAACGCAAGGGATGTCCGATGGAACATTGTGGAAGGCTCAAAGCGGTCTCAGGTCCGGAAGAGGATGTACAGATCAAGTGTTTTCGCTCCGCAACATGGTAGAGAAGCATTTGGGAATTTTGAAAAAGTGTTTGATACTATTGTACGTAAGGACATTTGGGACATTTTGCCCGATTATGGGATAATCGGGTCCCTGCTGCGTGCGGTGCAGTCAATGTATTTAGACTGTAAAGCATGCGTGCGGGTAAATGGCAACACATTGCTTAGTTTGATGTTGATCTTGGCGTCAAGAAGGGTTGTATGTTGTCAGCACGCTTGTTTATGTTATATTTGAACCAATGTCTTTAACGGTTAAGATCATTGAATGTGGGAATGCGTGTGGGTGACCAAGTGGTGAACTGCCTGCTTCATGCAAATGATGCTGTACTTTTGGGCTCTACACCATCTGAGCTGCTAACACTGGTCACAGTTATGGAGGGAGATTGTAAAGAAAGGGGCTTACATTTGAATGCGATGAAACAAAATAATAAAATAATGGTGTTTGAGATAGACGTAGCCAGAACAGATGTAAGAGTTTTGGTTGATAATGTAGTGCTGGAACAAGTGAATGAAATTGTATATCTTGGTTTTGCTTTTAGCAGGAATGGAAGGTACACCGCAGATGTAGAGAGGAGAGTGAGTGCTGGGAATAGTGTGAATGAAGCGTTGGGTAAGCTATTCCAAAACGAGGTTTTGAGTGAAAATACTAGACTCGCTTTGCAATTGCAATTGTGTGTTATTTCAACGCTATTGTATGGAAGCGAGAGTTGGATATGTCTGAAAGAGCATGAAAGTAGGATAAATGCGGTCGAATGAAAGCACTACGGAAAATCTGTGGTGTAACGCTCGCTGACCGCATTCATAACAGTGAAATTCGAGAAAGAGTGGGATTGAAAGAAAGTGTTGCTGTTAAAATGCAAATAGGCATGCTCCGCTGGTTCAGTCATGTGGAAAGAATCACAGATGAAAGATTGACTAAGCAGATATACAATGCGAATGTGGATGGATGTAGGTACCCGGGGAGACCAAGGCTGACATTTCACGATCAGATCAATCGGATATTATCCGCGGGTGGTGTCAAGAGTCTCCGAAACCAGCATGTTTGTATGAAAAGGGTAATGAATATGAAGGAATCAAGACAGGTTTGTCAGGATCGTGAAGTCTAGCACTCGATACTCTCTGCCTACTACGTAAGGGACTTGGCGTGAAGATATGTATATATGTAACCTCTGATAACACATTTGGTAGCCAATTTCAAAATGCACCAATCGTGGCCAGCTATTCTCTTCCTTCTTGTTTCCCATCCATCCATGAATTTGCCAAATTCAGTGAACTTTTCAGCATCAAACACGGGACTTCTATCAGCTATCATGTTTTCACAGGTTGCAAAAAAATCGTCGGTAGCAAAGAGAACCTTACCACCCGCCTGAAAAAAGTCTCTTCTTAACCTGTGGCGTTCAACGCACAATCAAAATTATTCTTTCAGATATTAAAAAATAGCATAAAATGATTTAGTTGTATGAATATATCATTTGAAGACGCGGCAGTCATTCTGTCTTAATATTATGTTAAAAAAAGAAGAAAAATACAAGAGCATTAGACTATGAAAACATACACATTTATAAAATATCTACTTCTTGATTTTGTTAGATTTTCTTAAAATAGCGAAAAATAAATTAAAATAAAATAACGAGATCTATGAAGTATTTATTTATCAAATAAATGTTATAAATTCGTGATAACAGTTATAAATTTAAGTCAATGTACCAAACAAAAAAAAACACTAAATTATGTTGAGAATGTTTATTTGAAGAGAATATTTGTTTGAAGAAAGAAAAAAAATGATAGTATTGTTACCCGAGTGTTAAAGTTATATTCCCGTGGGAAACTACCAAGATATAATGATAAATGTTAGCCCAAACCCTTCTCCAACAACTAGATTTTAATTTGTTAAAACATTTTCAGTTGTTTGACAATAAAACGTATGTAACATAATTTTTATTTTTTGTTGTTACTAGTGCTTGGTAATAGTTATGTACGAGTACTTTTTGAAAAAAATATGGCTTATGCATATTTTTTTCGCATCTGCTTTAAAATGCCATTTGTTTCCCTATGTTGGAGCTCCTTTGTAGAATAAATCATCTGCTTTCTTGCCAGGCAATTTGGAACAAGCGAGCGTAGGCTTACCGTCACTAACCTCGCACCATCTGACTATTTGGAAGAGTTTTGCAACTACTTGCCCAGAATGGTATCATCGCCTCATATATTCCTGCCGCCATAACGACAGTGCTTGCCGTTGAAGTGTTCCCGGTTTGGAGGATAAGGTAGTCGGTCTAAGTGACATGTATTACTTACCATTAGGAAACCCGTCTGCTTGTTTGCCTTCCATCATCTAAGAAACCGTAATAAAATATTATTTCGATTTTGAAATTTTTTTCTAGTATCACATCCCCGCACAGGTAGGCAAATGCATAACCAGGGCACCCACGACTAGCCGAAGACACTAAGTCCCACAATGTGATAGGTGGCAAGCCTATCGCCAATTGGTCACATATCCGATCCCGGGTAACGTTATATTTTTTAGAGAATTGAAAATACACAACTTTTTTTGTCGCCCGACCCGGGGATCGAACCCGGGACCTCAAGAATTCAAGTCCGACGCTGAACCACTAGACCACAGAGGCGATTTTTTTATAAAACAACTAATACGAAAGCTCACCCCACTACAAGCCAGGTCACTTAATTCAACAAAAGCAGGCATTTTAGTCTCAATCATTGTCAAAACTCGAAGCGTTTCCACAAAATGTTCCACTAACTGCAACCGATATTAGTAATGCCCTAGTTTATATACATTACGAGATAGGAAATTTCATATACAAAATTCAAGTTCTTATCTAAACGTCTGGTGTTATGTCCATGTGCTAGGTAGTTAGAAGAGTTAGGTACAGTCGAGATCTTTATAAATAATGTAATATCGTTTTAATCCCCAACGCAATATGCGATAATGGTGTTAATTTGACATGTCTGTGTGTGTGTTTGTATACCTGTCTGTAACACCATAGCTCGTCAACAGATGGCCGGATTCCGATGCGGTTTTTTATCTCTTAAGGCTTTGAAGTTCATTAGCTTATTTGGATCTAGTCTTATCAAGAGTTTTCCTTTAATTTTACATATTATGCGTATTAAAAGCCGAACGGGAGGCATCCTCCCAGCAGTAGGACGGTATAGGCTAGATTAAATAATAAAAAAAAATATGAGGAATACGTGTTTCACATCGATGGATTTTTGCAATGACTTCACTTTAGTTTAAGTTTAAGCCCTGATGATGCTGTATAAGCGAAACGGGTAGGCTATTTACAAAGTAATACATTATAAGTGATTCGTGAAATAGTACAAGTGTTTCTTTGTTTAAAAATATGGACAGTCGATATTTTTATATACCAATAGTAGAAGGGGGCATTACCATATCTCTAAAACAGCTGAAACCAGCTGAGGGTTCTTAATCAGATAATCCAGACCTTCGAATTTTGATATCAAATGAAACATCCCACCAAGTTAAATATTTTTTGTAAAGGCAGTATGTCTGTGTGATATCTCTAACAGTTTGGTTGGTTTCTTGTGTTTTCTAATCAGGGTCTCCAGATCTTCGATCATCCTTATTTTTATAGTTGTCTCTTTATGTGCCTATTAATTTTTTTAAATCCTAACTTTGTACAAAATTTCAGCTTTCTGAGTTTATGGAAAGTACTAGTTCTATTTTGATGGTCATGAGTGCGTGAATGTCATTCATGAATTAGAAACTTTGCTTTCGCTTAACTTTAGAACAAAATGACCTACTTATTTGGAATTTTGATTTTCAAGTTTGTGGTAATAGTTTAATGTATTATAAAAGTTGTATTTTCATCTTATCTAAACATTCTCAAATAGGGGTCTGAAAATGTGGCAAAATGGTTCCAGTAAAGGATGGTACGGCAACGTTTGCTTCGAGCTCGACTGCCCACATTTATTTAACTATTTTGTGAAACAGTTATTTTTATCTATTTATTGAAATGAAAACTTCTCTAGTGGTTGTGCACTTTCGTTATAGGTAAAAGTTTTCTCTCTTCAACTCTCGTCAAGACCCGCGACCTGGTCGTGAGACATGCTTTGCCTGAAACGAAATATATTGCTAGTATGTCACGGTTTTTTGTTTTCCGTGCTAGAGCATAGAGGTTAGGGTATGGAATTAATTCATAACCTAGCCTCTATGTTTTAGTAAAAATAAGATATTTTCGAGCACTGAAGCTATAGCAGCAGCAATAGGTAAGGTGGTGGTAAAAAGTCAGGACAAGCGACTTCACAGCTTTCTATTTCCTACCTATTTAATTAATAATTGGTTGTCTTACACAACTTACAAAAATAAGTGAGATCCCATAAAAAACATTTTCATATAAAATGTTGCCTTTGACTCCTACAGTCAAAACACTGTTATTGTAGGGAAAAGCTTTAACTCTACACGCCCTAAGTTAGTAAATTTTACACTTCTATCAAACTATTTTCTTGGCTCATTCGTTACTACTATCTTTCGACTGTTAATTAATACACCATTAGTTTATTAATTAACAGTGTATGGTCTGTTCCATATAAATGGGGTGACTCGATGTCTGCGGAACTTTACATTTACTAAGTTGAAGGTTGTTTTAATGTGGAGTAAGTAGAAGCAAAGCGACTTTGAGCATCAGGTTGAGGTTACAGATTGTAAAATTACGCGTCTAATTAAGATAATGAGACCTAGTTGATTCCTAAGTAGATTGCTGTAAATGCTAATCCCTTTCTGTCTGCCAGTTGTTATTCTAGTGCCTAACCGTATTTTGTTGAGTAACCACGACTTTATTCCGTGGATGCATCAGTCTTTCGGAAAACCCTTTTAAAAGGACTCCAAAAACAGGAGAAGGTTCAAATTAGACTTTTTCTGTTACGTGGTTATCGGCCATTAGCCAACCGATTTTGATAATTCTGTTTTAGAAAGTTCTGTTTTATTCATTTATTATAAGCCTTGTTTGCACTAAAACAAATGTACACAGGAGAACTTAATGCCAACTATCGTTTTCTCCTAGTTTACCCTGGGAAGTAATGACAAAAATAAATGGTATTTTGCACAAAATTTGGCAAAAGAAAAGATTACATTTTTAAAATAACACAACTTAGTTACAGATACTTAAACCAAAACAGACCCTAAAATTATTAAATAAACTAAAATTTATAATTAAGATCTAAGATAATTAATCATTTCTCCATGTAATTGCCACATAAATACTAAAATTATATCAGTTTTTTACAAAAATGTTAGAATAATCACTACATAGTACAAAACTTTTTGAATTGATAAGTTGATTGAAGATGAAGGTTTATATTATGTATATTTCATAACCGTGCGAAGCCGGGGCGGGCCGCTACTATGACAAACAAAATAGAGGTAGATGTCGCCCCTTGGTTGCAATACGACCATGACAAATTTTAATAATATCTTTTTGATAAGAACGCCATCTTCATTTTTCCAGACCAACCATTTTTCATTATCATCAATATATTTGTTTTTGTGTGTCCAATGCATGGTAGGATGTGTGATATTTATTATTTGTTGAATGTACTTTACAAGCATTATTATTAAAAAATATTAGCGTTCTGTACTTCTTTTACACAAGAATATACAAAATATAAAAACTGTGCCAAATTTCATACTCTTCCGTCAGCGCAATTTTCGTAAAAAGGGGTCCAAAGTTCTTTCTTCAAGTATTAATATTATGATAAAGGCAGGACTAGCACTAAAGTAATATATACTGTAACATATTTCCTTGTAATATGTACATCTTACTAACCTTGTAAATACCTTTGTTTTATTATCTTCTGTTCTAGTATTCATATTAATTACTTGTAATGCGTACATTTTTCGATCCTTGTAAATAACTGTTTTTTTTACTATTTCTGATCTCGTGTCCCTTATGATTGTTATTGTTTCTGTTTTTACTGTGTTTTTCACAGTTTTTCTGTTTAATAATCCTTTTAAATCACTAAAATGCACCGAAATTTACCATTTTTGACATCTTCAATGACAATTAATGACTAATTTGAAGATGTCGAATTTATTTCTTTTTTATGAGAAAAGAGGACTTTTAGGTGGCGTCAATTTTAAATTCACCAATCAGATCGCATAATTTTAAATTGTAAATTTCGGAACAGGTCGCGCTAGTATAAAAGGATGACGAGGATGATGAGGATGAAGGCCTCACTGTGAGCTCACGGTGTTTCAGTCTACATCTCTAGACATCAAAGTCCATACTAAAATCGATAATTCCAAATGAGCGCAGGACTTAATCAGGTGTATTTAGAGTTAATTAAAACTCATTCAAACTACACATATCGCGTGCTGCGCGTGCAGCAAGCAGCTCGTGAGTAGCACCTTGAGCTCGCGGTGCTTTAATCTTGAAAATTAAAAATTCAGCAGAAAAAAGTTTTTCAACAGCAGTCATTTTGTTTTTGAAAATAGAAAATTTTTCATAAGGCTCTGGTAGTTGCCACCTAGGCTCTATAAAATAACATTATCTCGATCTCACTACTTGTTTTGGTTTTGGCAGGCCGTTGCCAAACTTTTGTCCAACTAAAGGTAGCCCAAGGGAAATTATGCATCATGTTCTTTTGATATAAACACTATCAGAAGACATAAGATTTTTTATTGCATCATAGCTGTAACAGATTTTCAACAATAACTTCCGGTCGCCATCTTGGATTTTAAAATGGTTGAGAAATTTGCAATCAGCATCCTCTTTTCAGTCTCAAATGACGCCAATATGGTCATTTTATGAAAAGGTTTAGAAAATAGCAATTTTTCAGAAAATTTTATTTTGGATGTCGGCCATTTTGATTTCCAAATTTTCAACTTTTTTTTAAATTTCTAGCAATTAATCTCCTGGAGGATTAATTGAGGATTGATAGTCATTGCGGTGGCAGTAATAGGTAAATCTGGGGATTCCTAGCCGGAAAATATATGTTCACGTCAAGCCTCTGACTGGGTAAGCAGAGAGTATCGAGTGCCAAACCTCACGATCCTGACAAACCTGTCTGGCTTCCTTCACATTCATTACCCTTTTCATACAAACACGCCGGTTTTAGAGACTTCTGACACTCCCCTTGGTTAATATACGAGTGATCTGATCGTAGAATATCAGACCTTGGTCTCCCCGGGTACCTACATCCATCTACATTCGCATTGTATATCTGCTTTCTTACCACATGACTTTTCTCATTTTAACACCAACACTTTCTTTCAATCCCACTCTTTCTCGGATCTTACTGATACGAATTGCTGCATATCTTTCTATCACAAGTGGCCTCGTAGTCAGAAAAGTTGATTTGATATAAACGATAAGTTGTACCTGAACACTGGCAATAAGGCATAATTGAGATGCCCTTCTTATTTTTAGTACTTACCTATTTGTTATTAAATACAAAATTATTGATACCTCGAACTAATTTTTAGATTTATTTGTTTAGAATTGTAAAAATAGGTTTATTTGTTTGCAATTTAAAAAAATGTAAATAATGAATAAAATTACACATGATGTTAAATTTTAAATCATTCACCTCCGCGAGCAACATTGCTTAACATTATTGGCTAATTTGATTGCATGACAGTGAGTGCTTTGACAGATATTTAAATATATTATTTTATTGTAAATATTTAATTGTATGTATTATAACAATGATTATGTAGGATACAATACCAGTCTTACCTAGGTGATAATCGGTAGAGTGCAGTAGCAAGCCTCCCGAATCGTCACTGCCTTGCATATTTCTGGGGCATAGCGTCAGTGCTGGGCATTGTTGTGTTTCTTGATAGCCAAATATTATGTCCAAAGTTTTGGTGTCACATATTAATATATAGATGATATATCCACCAGAAATCAGATTCTTCGTTACTGTGTACTTCTCGTCGCTTAATATTAAAAACTCAAAAATAAATAACAGTACAAAAACGAATTATGTCGCTTTTACATCTAAGTAATTTAACTAAAAGAATAGAAAACAATTACTATAAGTTAAAATAAAAAAATACAATTATAAGTTTTATTGTTTAAGCCGTACCTCGTATTCCGCCAATGATATTAGCTGATAAAAGTTTTCAGTTTTTTTGTTTATGTGCTAGTACAAATCTTCATACCAAATTTCAGCTTTTTAGGACTTGGGGAGTACCTTTTAAATTTATTTATTTATTTATTTCACATGGAAGACCAACAGCACCTTATACAATTAAAATGGTAACAGAAAAAAAAACAGTAAGCCAATTACAGGTCCTCACTTATAGACACATATTAAACATTAATATATAAATGTTAACACTCCACCATGATACACATTTTGATGATATTGTGTACTGGCTTATAACAAAAGCTTGCGTTGCGTTTGATTGGTACTACAGACATTATATTATTCTGAAAATTTTGTTTATCGGACATAATTCGAAACCCAAGTTCTGGAAGTTTAAACGGACAGTGAAGTTTCATGTAAACTTTAATTTTCTAATTTGCGAGAGAAAAGTTACAAGCTTTAGGATTTTTCTGTTGATTGTGTACCAATACTAGTCACTATCGTTTAAAAAAATGTTGCCACCCTCAATATCTAACTAAAAAGAGAAATACATTTAAAAGTATATAGACGAATTTCTGTAAGTACTTTTTCACGCGACTAAAAATAAATATTTTTACCCGAATCTATCAACGAGATAAAGACGGAGCATATTTATACAAATGCAAATAAATAACACAGTCTCCCCTTATCATAAAATTAAAATAACAAAAACTCAAAAATCTATCTTATAATATACATTTATTCAATGT
Organism: Calephelis virginiensis; assembly: GCA_002245475.1. NCBI lineage: Eukaryota > Metazoa > Arthropoda > Insecta > Lepidoptera > Riodinidae > Calephelis > Calephelis virginiensis. The sequence goes on from NJDC01008853.1 coordinate 17,298, forward strand.
TCATTATATGCAATTTATTCTATGATTATTATAAGCATTTGTTCAATGTTTGTTACATACATCTTTTAAGTTTTTTACTAGAATAGTAGGAAATATAAATATTTTTCCAGAAACATACTAACATGAAAGATAATATGCAAACATTTACGAGTTAGCTGATCTTGGCAATGAATGGAAAATAGAAATGTCTAACGCCGATAAAAGAATAACTAGAGAAAAAAAAAGTAGCAAAAAAGTTTTAAAAAGTTATCTGTAGATTAACAATAGATCCAAAAAAATGCAGCTGACAGCTGTACCTTTCATTTTTGGAATTTTTGGAAGAAATATACGTAGGGGAAAATTTTATTTCTTATTACTAGTATAAATATTACTTAATTGTTGGTGTTACTTTTTCGCCTCGCCTATTGGCTAACCTACGCGCCTAACTCTACCGACGAACCGGGAGTCTCGGGTTCGGTTCCCGACGGGGGCAGGCATTTGTGTGGTAAACATTTAGATGTCTGCATTCCCGGGTCTGGGTGTTTATAAAATACATTCTGGTATCTATTTAAGTATTTTTATGTATGATAATCGTTCAATAACACTAATTTATAGAGAAAAAATACTAAGAACAGTATACGAGCTGTTGAAACTATCTATAAAACATTGATAATTTACAATTACATAATATACCCACTTTTTAATTGTTTACGAGCCGACTCAGCGAGCTTCGTATTGCTTGACATTAACAGCTATTAACAATTTGTATGGAAGAAAATAAAGTATTGTTTTTTCTTTAATCTTTACCATTCCCATTTAACGGCGTCGCGCACTTTTTTTGGAATGGGTAAAAACTCTCGCGTCAGATCTTAAGACGGCACAGGGTGCTTGCGCGAATGTTCGTGTTGTCATGTTTTGTGTACGATAGCGCAATAAATGAATATTGTATTCTACCACATATAAGATAGTACTTTCATACTGATAATTAAAGCAATGCGTGCAAAATTATTCCCTAACCATTCCAAAATATCAAAAATCCACAACATTAATATTCAAGTTTTCACTTCTGCCGACACTCGCGGAGTGCAACCCGTTTTTTTTTCTTTATAAGAGTCTTCTCCTGACTATAGCCAATACAACAAAAAAATGATTAGCAAAATTGTACCAGTCGCTCAGGCGTGATACGATAACCACGTGAAATGGAACTCCAGTTGAATTTTATTCGATTCAACACAAAAACTAGCATCAACATGTAGATGGATTTACTCTACCTCGAGTCTTTGGCTGACGGGGCTTACTCGGCTCAATGCAAAAATATCGGATCACACTGAACGATCTACAAAATCAGGCCAAAATGGTATGGACTTTACTCTATTTTACGAGAAAATTTTTCTACAAACTTCTTTTTTCTAGACTTTGTTCTTTCTAAATTGATTCTTAAATTAATATTCAATAAGCTAGATAACATACACACTTTCTTTAAATGTTATGTTATTCCAAATCCAAGTTGAATAAAAATTTATTTCTCATAGATATTGGCATCCCTGTGAAGTAAGTGTTAAGTACACTACCTACGTTCTCATATTTTAAAAATAGTATAGTTGAAATTAATGCCAGCTTAAAATAGCCTAGGTGCGTATATAGGAAACGTCTCACTTGGCACTCGATAGTCTCTGCCTAATATGCAAAGAATTTAGCGTGAATATAATATGTTTAAATATTCCAGCACATTCTGAGATTCAGACTATAAAAGTAAGTTGTAAAAAATTTATGACCTTGAAAGATTTGCTACATATTTTGTAAAATTTACCTTATCCAACAAAACCACTCCCCTCCCCCTCATATATAATGGAGCCGCAATTTCAAAGCATTAGGCCCCAGGGGTGGACCAACTGCATTAGTGTTTTTAATTTAGATAGATAGATTTAATTTAGATTTAGATTCCGTGGATTCTAACCTGGAGACGGCGAAGCCAGCCTTGCTCTTTTTCTCTTAGAATAACACACTTCAGAAATAGTAAGAAACTACATGTGCCTATTCAAAAACTTAATATTTATAAAAATAATGTATATTTCATGTCCATTTGTATATATAACCAAATTCCTGATAGTCTGAAATCACTTCCAGTAAAAAGATTTCGAAAGAAGGTATTTGATTTGCTATTAGAGAGGACATATTATAGTGTTAAAGATTTTCTTGCTGACAAGCGTAAATAAATAAAATATATATATTTATTTTTAATAAATTTAAGCCTAGTTTTAGTAATAAAATCATGGTTGCCGGGGAGTTTGTTTCGCCGTTTCTTCTCCCGACTAGCTAGTGTACGGTAGATAGATCTAAAAATTAATCTACCTTTAAATTAATTTATAACAAATTATGAAACTTGTGTTCATAAATAAATAACATGTTTATTAAAAATGTAAATAAGGGCTGTGATTTAAATGTACATTTTTATAGAAATATGTAACTTCTTAAAATTTAACTAAATATTTGCACACCACAATGTGGTAGAATATGTTGTATTCTTAAATATCTTTATAGCAACTTTTTAACACACATATTCCGCAAATAAATAATATTCATTTCATTTCTTTTTGAGACGCAAATATCTTCTCCGGCTGACACATCGTACCTCTCCTACCCGGGGTATAAACTGGAACATTCATTTGTACCTCGGGCTGGCGTGTGCGCTTTCGTCAGAGAGGATATTTGTTTCCGGCGCCTCGGCAATCTTGAAGGCAAAAACCTGTATGTTCTTTGGCTGCGCGTTGACTGCTCAGACGACTCGCGTGTCTACCCGTGCCTGTACAGGTCACATAGTGGCAATGCCGAAACAGACCGGCTCGTTTAGCATATGCAAATGGCTTCCAGTTTTGTATCTGAGCAGATCCCATCCGCGGAGATCATGATTCTTGGTGATCTTAACGCCCACCATGCTGATTGGCTTGATTCACGTTCCACCGATCATGCGAGAAGATCTGTTCACGACTTTGCCCTGTCTTATGATCTCAGACAACTGGTGACTTCGCCCACACGAATTCCAGATGTGGGGGATCATACTCCTTCACTATTAGACCTTCACCTGTCACACAGAGAACTATAAAGCCTCTGTCGATGCCCCTCTTGGATCTTCCAACCACTGCTTAGTCCGGAGTGAGCGGCTACCACCATCGGGCCGACGTCGAGTGTGGCATTATAGGTCAGCAAATTGGGATGCGATCTTTTTTTGCGTCTTACCCATGGAGGCAGATTTGCTTCTCGCTGGATGATCCAGACATTGTTGCTGATGCTGTCACTGATATAGTGCTGCAGGGTATGGAACTTTATGTTCCGTTCTCTTAAGTGCCTGTTGGTGGCAAATCCCAGCCTTGGTTTAGTCTTCCCTGTAAGATGGCACTTAGCCAGAAGCGGAAATGCTATCAGGCCTGGGCCACGGCAGCAAAGTCTTGCAATGATTACACCAGCTCGATTAAAAAGGAGTATAATTCTGCCTCTAGGTCTTTCAAATGGGTTATTCCCAAGCCAGAGCACATTGGTAGAATTGGCGAGAAATTGGCCTGCTTACATTTGGGAACAAGAGCGTTTTGGTCTCTTGCCAAGGCTGCCCAAGAAAATTTCGCGAAGCCATCTTTACCATCCTTACACCGGATCCTTATGTCCAAACCTGTCAATGCTGGTGTTCCCCAAGGCTGTGTGATTTCTCCTTCTTTGTTTTTTCTGCATATTAATGACATATTGCAAATTAGTAATACTCATTGCTATGCAGACGACACTACTGGGGAAGCCTTATACTTCGGCCGACATAATATATCGCGGGAACATGTCATCGAGAGCCGGAACCAACTTGGGTCTAAAATTGACAATCTTTTGTCTGAAACTTCGTTTTGGGGCCAGTAGAATCTGGTGCAAGTTAACCCTAACAAGACACAAGTTTGCGCGTTTTCCGCTAAAAAGACTCCTTTTGTCACATCTCCACACATTTGAGAGCGTTTCCCTTTCTGACACAGCCTGCATTGGTATACTCATGTAGTTATGTTCAATTTTATGGTCATCTAGAGGAGAAAGCTAAAATAGCCTCTAAAAAACTTGGTGTGCTCAGTAAAGCGAGACAGTATTTCAAGCCGACCCATCGCTTACAACTATATTAAGTGCAAATTCGGCCTCATATGGAGTACTGTTCTCAACTCTGGGTAGGAGCTTCACAGTACCAGCTCCTCCCATTTGACCGCATTCAACGTAGAGCAATTCGAATTGTCAATGACCAGGCAATTACCAATCGGCTTGATTCCTTGGCGTTGCGTAGAGATATTGGGTCACTCAGTGTTCTCTACCGCATCTATCATGGGGAATTTTCGGAGGAGTTGTTTGGTTTGATCCCGGCCGCTGATTTCCACCTTCGGACATCGTGTCAGAGCTTAAGGTATCAGGCCTATCATCTCGATGCGTGGCGATCTACAACTGTGCGATTCCGTAGACATTTTTTACCCCGTATAACACCTTTGTGGAATCAGTTACCGAGGGCGGTATTCCCAAACGATTATGACCTAGGAACCTTGACGAAAAGAGCGTACTCATTCCTTAAAGGTCGGCAATGCATCTGTGATACTCCTTGTGTTGCGGATGTTCATGAGCGGATGTGATCACTTTCCATCGGGTGACCCACTTGCTCGTTTGCCTCCTCTTCTATATAAAAAAAACATGATAAATAAAATCGGACCTCACATTAAAGAATTGAAGTCCAATTTACATTTTGACATTAGGCTTTTCCAACGGTCACCCCTTTAGTAAACGGAACAACCTTCTGTAGAACACAAACTACCTACCTGTCAAAGTTCGTTATGATCGGTACAAACAGACAGAAGAAAATTCTAACAATTTTAAAAATGTGTTTGAAATCCCATATTTATTACCTTTAATTAATTTTTATTTATATGTACAGGAATCAGTTTTCTACAGTTTTATTGTGTGTATAAATAATATTAGTAAGTTACATCTGTTACATCAATTTTTAAAAAGAAATGTCAAACTTGCATTAAGTCAATAAATAAAATCAATAAACAAAAAATAAATTCACTTTGATGCGTAATACGTACGTGCAAATAGGCAAACAGACAAAAGTTTCATGAAACTCATTAGCGACTTGAGAACAGAATCTCATTAGTACGACTGTAATCAGCAGTGAAACTATAACCCAAGAAGTCAGTTCCTGTATATATTTTCTGAACTCTTATGCATCACCATATCTGTTCATGAAATCATCAAATTCATGGCCGAAATGGAATTTCAAGTTAAAGATAGGCTTATGCGGTCAAGGTAAGCGGAAAACTCTTAACAACAAAGAAAAACGAGATATTTATGTAACAAATAACATCCTTAATTTGAAGTAAGATCAGGGGGTTACCATAAGCTCTTAAAACAGTAATATTTCAATATTAGTAATTATCATCGGAGAAAGACAACCTTATGACGTACACCATAAAATTGCTTATAAAGGCGGACATTTAGCAAGATGAAAATAATACTGCTATTAGCGTTCATGGTAGGGCAACAGTTCATGCAAATCGAACTTACCGAAAAGAAGCAACAGAAAATAGAAAAGACGTTCCTACTTTAGATGAGCTACAATTGGAGTCTCTTTCTGATAACATATAATCTTAATAAGATAATCGCTACTTATTTCTTTAACAGACTTATTTGACACAAAACCTTACTACATTTTGTCGTTCTGATTAATTTTTTCTGACTACGGAAATATAGAAAAGCGGAAAAACTTTAAGCCAATGGGGAGTTTTATTCGATTATGGTAGTCCCCAAATATAACGTTACATGAGTATATTTTCCTTTTGCCTGTTCTTCAATCTTTCGTTTATGGGCATAAAACTACGATTATATGTGAATTCTGTTTTTATATGTTCAACTTGTCCAAGATTTGGTCCTTGTTTAGTTTTAAAGCTATTCAAACTATTTCAGTATTCGAAATACAAAATTTTCTTTAGCCCCTGCAAAGTAGCTGGAGTGAATTCGATTACCTCAGCATTCAGATAAAGAATCAACATCAAAACTAGTCTATTAGTGTAGTATGATACCGCAAACACGAACGCATTTCAAACTTTTATTATCCCTTTTTTCGTGACTTGTTGTTAGTTTCTTTCAGCATAAGTACCTTCATTTTTAATTCTTAATAAACATAAGTGCTAGTCATTAACAAAGTAATCGCGTATCAGTTGTTATTCATTCACACCTCAGCGCCAGTACCGTTTGTTCACAGTCTTCTTTTGCTGTAAACTTAATATTAGTCACTAACTAATTTCAGCCATATAATTTTAATCAAAACATAAAAAAAATTTAAAAATGTATTCGTTGTATTTTAACAGATCTAAAATCAAACAATAAGTACCGCAAACGTAATCGAGATTGCATCTCAGAAATAAGCTTTAACCAATTATTTAAGACTATTGACGTATAGCGGCGGCATTAGAAGGCCAATTTATAAAGAATATTTGAGAGCAAGCGACTTCAATTTGATAAGGGTGTGACACGGGACGGTCGGGACCAATCACATAATAGCTCTGTATTGCACCTGATGTAAAATTGATGTATCCATTCTAGTTACGGCGGTTTAACGGCTAGTAGATAAAGTTCTTTAAACATCTGTCACTTTTGTTATACACCCAGTAAAACAATTTGAATTTAAACTATAATTTACTCAACTTAAAGTTACATTAAAATTCAAACAATTAATGCACGGTAAATAACTGCTCAAAAGAGGTCCAATCACTTCGAAATTGTGTCCGAAAATGCCAGTCCCTTTCTTCCGCCCAATGTCGTCGTTGGCTCCATACAGCGACGTTTCTCAGTGGTTGAGTTCGTTAGGCGCCAACAGACCAAATAAAACGTAGTGTTGCCAATAAGGCTATTCTGCAAGGCGCCTGCCCCAGGTGCCACACGAGTCTGGATAAAATGCTGGAGAAACACCGTGCGTAGCCTGTTAAAATAATCAAACCGCCGAAACGAATATTGCAAGCTTTAAGTTCAGAGGCAATTCTAAATTTCGCGTTAACTTCACTTGGACGATCAAAAAATTTAGTAGTGTTTGGAGCTTTTTGTATTGTGTGGAGCTGGATGTATTTGGGAGTTTTAGCTTCCGGTAAGTCCAATTCATTCTTAGCGCACTATTTTGTCTGTTTTGTTACGCAATAAT
>NJDC01008853.1:27723-83690 GCA_002245475.1 Calephelis virginiensis
TTACAGACATTGTAAATCCTTCAACCATCACTAACAAATGCTTGTTTTTATTTTTGGTAGTGGCCAAAGGGCCAAGGTGATCAAAATACAGTATATGGAAATGCTGCGCATGTTTTGGCAACGGGTATAGCTCGCCTTCTTTAGGAACACTTTTTACATACATTATGCATCCGCGGAAGCAAGTATAACGCACGGATCCGTTTGACAGTTTTTTCAACTATGAAATGTCCTACGTCATCGTGGTTACTTTTATAATTTGTCAAATACATCGTTTGGGCACTACCCATCTCTGTTAACCTTACCTCCTAATAATTCATAGCTAATTAAAATATTTTTGTTCTCATCGGCCTGACCTGACACTAAAATGTCCCTAATTTTTAACTAGCCTTAATTCATGTATTTGGACCGCTAGTAACCAGTAAGCATTAGTGATAGACATTATTTCCAACTGACGCAACACCTGACAGTATCGAGTTTCGGCTGAGGGCGTCAACGTGTTGCATTTTGGATCCCTCTCAATGTACTTTTATTTGAAAACTCTCAAATGGACAGTACACAACCTTGCTATTCGCGGCACGTTTTAAAATTGCCTGCTCTAGGGATACGTATGAGTTATTTTCATTAACATTACCTACAATAATTTAAATAATATCTTTTTCGGACAAGTTCAAAGGCAAATTATTGCTTTTACATTTTTGTTCGGAATAAAATTCATACAAAGATTGATTTTCTATCGGTTTTTTTATCTCTCATTACTTTTAAAAATTCAGACGTATTTCTACGGATTTGAAAACTTAAAAACAATTTAGCTTTCCAATCAACCCATTTCCACCAAGACCATCTTTCTTCTGTACGCATCAAAGAATTATACCAAATGTTAGCAGATTCTTTCAATTTATTTAAAGTTTGAAAGCAAATTGTCTGTTAGACCATGCCAACGTTTCAGAATAAAATTGAATAATGTTAAGCCAAGCATTGACATCATCTTGTAACGGGTCAAATTCCAGTTGATACTCGTATTGTTCAAAGTAATCGAATTTGTACTCACGGTTTAACTTTATTTATTAAACAATTAATGCACGTTAAATAACTGCTCAAAAGAGGTCCGATCACTTTGAAATTGTGTCCGAGAATGCCAGTCCCTTCCTTTCGCCAAATGTCAAGCATGGCGCTCTCGCGCCAACGCTTGTCGTTGGCTTCATACAGCGACGTTTCTCATTGGTTGAGTTCGTTAGGCGTTATCAGACTAAATAAAACGTAGTGTTGCCAACACTTTTATTACCTGATATACAGTTAGTATGTGATATAGAGATCAAACACCATTCTAAGCTATACATACCTTTGCCCCACCGCTGTCAGGATGCAAATATGCGTGCACATTTACTTCTTGACCAACGAGATTGACCAGAAAAACGTGAAATGTAAAATGATCATGACTTATTACACAATGCTGCTATATTACACTTTCCGTACATTGTATTTATTTAATTTTAGTAAAGATTTTATTTGTGTAAGAACTCAGCGAAAAAAAGCTTACCTTGGCCTTTGAACATCATAGACGTTGTGGATGCGTTGCAGTGCTGTGACCTGGACGTAAGGCCGGCCTGTTGTGCAAGGCCACCAGCTACCTCACCCTCCGGACCAGAACATGACAGAGTCACTATGACGTCAGCAATGGTAAGGCAGTGGACCCTCGTCAAGTTGCTGCACAACACTCGACCATCAGTGGTTTGATTGGTAAAGATATACTTAACCAGTTTTCACCCTTACGAGCTGCGCGACAGGAAGGCACATGGTCTATTCTGATCAGTGGACCCGGACCAAGGGGACTAATTTTAGTAGATAAAATTTAACTTAGTTAAGCATAAGTAAATGATAACCGAAATATATTTGATGTACCTATAATGTAAATAGATTTCTAAAACAGTCAAATGAAATACAAATAGATAATTGATACGATACTTAACCACTTACATGTAAGATTTTATATATTACGTAGGGGACGGTACCGATATTCAAACTGCAATAGTATGAGAAAAAATATCATGATTATTTGATGATACAGGAGTGGATGTGATATGATAATATAATCTGTATCGAGGCACATGCGACAGGCAGGGCTGGCTGAGTTATAGTGATGTTATGTGTGACAATATGTTTCACCCGATTTTACATTGATTTAGTTATTGACCTTACCATTGTTCTATATTTTATATTACCAACAGTTTGACTTGCAGTTTAGAAATAAAATTTTGTGAAACAAGAACCTAACATAAATGAACGCCACTTTTGTATGTATAAGTCACAACTAGAATATAAACATGTATTACATATTCCTAATTTCGTAACGTCATTTACGCTATTGACGGATTCCAGTAACAAGTGGTTGTAGAGTGAGTAGCAATAAATGAAACGTGTTTTCATGTTTTCAATGCATCATACCGTTAAATACCTTTGTCATCTTATTATTAAACACAAATTAAAACGCTCCAGAATTCAATTTGTTTTTATTACACCGCAATACAGGCTATATAAACCTAATTTTACTCTTGCGTTAGTATTTTTAATAGTAAAACAATTTTAGTCTACAGCCGCATTTTCATATCGAAAATTTTGACTTAACGTCAGATCACAAAATAATTGACGTCTCCGAGTTTGGCCGCAAGACTTACGCCGGACTAACATGAGAAAATCCCAACACTCGTTGGCTTATTTGTTGCGAAAATGCTTATATTTTTTACTATTGTCACTTGACAAAAACCAAATATACACATACTTTAAAATTGCAAACACTTTGTCTACTATTTCATTAATTTCAGGGATCGTTAGTTACGCTAATTGCGTCCATCGCAATGCATCATGCTGTAATAATGTACAATCGCTAACAAATACAGCAGTCAATGAAACGGACATTGTAATTGGGCTTTCACCACAATTATACATCATCAGAACGATACTTTTGGTTTAAAAACCCGTTCAGTAGAAAAATAGCAACTAGGTATGCCCCAGTAGTCCAAGCTGATTGTGCTTTTGAGACAAATGTAAATCTTAGGTTTTTTAGAGATCTACCTTTAAATAAGTTTAAAAAATGTATAAAAGCATAATTATGTCAAAACGGCTATTATACGGTCTCAGAGTATTTGGAAGATGAACATGCTTGGGGATAGAGGTTTCAATCTCCCTCTACAATTTGTAATGAGATTTGTTGCACCTTTTATTTAAGTTAAAGTAAGATTGTAATTTATATTTTTATTCAAATTAATATTGTAATTATTATTATTGAAAAAAGACAAGCCCGCTGAGTTTCTTTCGCTGGATCTTCTCAGTGTGTGGCAGCGTTCCTATCCGGTGGTAGTTTAAAAAAATGTCGACGCGCACAAATACCACTTGTGTGGTTCAAGTGAATAAAGATTTTTCTGATTCTGATTCTTATGATATTGGAATTCAAACAAGCAGACGGATTTCCTTATGGTAAGAAATTCACGCCGCCTAGAGACACCAAAGGTGGCAATGGTGCGTTGCCAACCAGAGGCAGAGATGTTAGGCCGCGATCAAAAGTAAGTTTACCGGCTACCTTACCCTCCGAATCGGAACACGTTAAGACGTTATGGCGGCAGGAATAGGTAAGGCGGTGGTACCAATCCGGGTGAGTCGATGCGAAACTCTGCCACCTAGTAAACACATTACATTCAAATCACATTACATAAGTACATTTAATAAAATGTAAGTAAATACTTTAAATTGCTCAACTCAAACAAAAACACTTCAGACTAATAGTGAAATTGTAAGCAATAACGTACGTGCAAGAAATACGAAACTAACTATAAAGTTGTCAAGTATTCCAGGAATTAACGTTACAAAATACTCACAATTCTGGTGATATAACTATTTAATATAAGTTATAAAATATACTTTGCCAAATTTCCCTCCTTTTTTACATTGTCCTACAAATTGGTATTGGTGTGGCTATTCCAGTCCTCCAGTTCGGCCGGTACATTTTTTTATGTATGTACACCGGTTTCTGAACCGATTTACATCATTCTTTTTTGTTTGATGCGAAATCGTTTTGAATTGGTCCCACAAAAATTTAATCAGTTAGGCCCATTTGTTTTTATTTTATGAGCATTTTTATCTACTTTCGCCTATGTTTCGTCAATAAACTAAAAAATAATAAATAAAAATAACTACGTTAATTAAAACTGACTTCAAAACTAAAAAGTAAAAAATAATAAAGATTTAATATTAATTATATACTACGTATGGTTTATATGTGCTATTTTCTAACAGGTTCGAAGTCGGTGCAAAGCCAATTTCATACTTACTTATAATATAATTACTAGTTTATGGCTTAGCACCGACTTTTATATGTTTTAAGATAATCTACAAGCAGTATACAAATATTCGTAACCTAGACATCATAGATGTTTTTAGCTTAAGAGCGCTGGATGTTTTTTTAGCTATATTATAATTACTTAGGCGACTTGATAAACTTCGTACCGATTAACATCGACAACTATTGACAATTATTTGTAAGCAAAAAATAAAATTTTGAGTTTTCTGATATATATTGAAATATATTAAATCACATAAAAACCGACTCCGTTTTCAAAATAGATAATTATTATATATTTCAATATATTTCAAAATAAATAAAAAATAGAGAATTTATTAGTTTCCCTGGGGCAAAAAAAGATAACATGGGTTCTCAAATAAATTAACATTCATAAAAAAGCTCCTCCTTCTATTAGTTCGATCAGTTCAGAAAGACGATAATAAGAAACAAAAAAAACCAATATGATAGATGAGTTTTCTATTTAAAATAAGAGAAGTTTCTACTAAAGAAAATCAATATGTTATTATAAAAGAGTAATAAAGTATAAACGGATAATTTAATTTCATAACTGTGCAGTCAAAGAGAAAGATAATAAAATAATTAAAATATAACGTTAGTAAAAAATGTAAGGTTATGCCTTTTTAAGCGTCTTTTAACATCTGACGTAGTTACAATGTTTAGTGATAGTTGTGTTTCTATTCCTTTGGTTGCAGCAGCTTATTTTGGTTAAAACTAAATAATGTATCTATTTACAACATTATAAAATAGAGAGTGTGCTCGGTACGACGTTTTTTCGTTCCCAAAAACGTGACAAAATGAACCTTCCATTCTTTGTTTATTATAGTTACAGCGTTTTCTAGGTCTCAAAAATAAGTTTCATTTGCTGTAACCCTAATTAAATCTTGTCCAGGGAACTTTAGCAAGAAACGATGATGATCCTTTTATAGGTTTGCACAAACTGCATATCTTTGCTAAAAGTCACATGCTTGTGGGCGTAACGGTTAATGAGTTATGATTTTTTTCCGTCTAAGAGATTATCTAGAGTTATGATTTTTTTTAAAGATTTTTGGCTCTACTGCAAAGTTCACACTTTCAGGGTTACAGCGTTTACGCTTTCCAGCATCGATATATTGTATGTTGTGTTAAATAAATATTGCTAAGTATTTATTAAAAACAACATATTTCACATTATTATTTAATAACAATAATAATTCATCTGTGTCAATATTAGTAAAATATTTGCACATCATAGTGTGATATACAAAAAGTTATGTCCATTTTTGTTTTTACGTCGTTCTAACATGCACGTGACAAAGTTTTTTTCCGCAAGTGATACACAAAGGTACTTATCATTTCTCGGGGCCGACACGGGCTAAAGATAACGTGCAATAATTATAGTGACTAAAGTTTAAAACCCAAATCAATTAATTAATTTAAAACAGGAAAATCAGAGCGACACTATAAATATGACATGACTTATGAACTTAGTTATCTAATAGAAACCGGTTATGAGCCAGTGTAACCGGTAATATTAATAGCTGTGTGATGGATGTGTGCTGCACTTTGTACGATATCAATAAAACCACCAACTAATCGCTGCTATCATTACCAATGTCAAATCCCAAATGTGTGTGCCTTATATTTCTACGTATTAACGTTAAAGCCTTTTTTACTATTCCTAGTTTAGTAATATATTTGAAAAATAGCAGCGGCTATTTTAAGTCCTAATGTCTCCATGGGCTTCCGAGGGAGAGGTTACGACTGTGATAAACTGGCAAATCTGCCGGCTGTGACTTGTAATTTATATCTTTAAATGAAGAAACAGTTGTATTGTTTTACGTCTCACTTACAATTTATATATACAAATAAATTTAATTGGAGTGTCTATTTGTAATATCGAAATAACCGGTTTTAACTACACGCACCTGAACGTGTTTGCGGTACATTAAACAAAATATTTTTTACAGTTTTTGTACAGCTGCCTATATGTCTATTTGTTCCAACTAATCTCTGAAACAGTTTAACTGATGTTGACAGGACTTTACTGGCAGGTAGCTCATGCAATAAGCAGTTTATTGGGCTAATTTTATTTTATGGAAATTCCACGAGGATGAATCTAGTTGTTATATAAACAGCCTACCTGTTTCGCTGTTTACAGATTTCATATTATTTAAAAAATAAATAAATATCTTGAAGCTGTACAGCAGTAGCAGTGGTTGGTTACATTTTTATTACTAAGACCAAGGTGGCTTTGGCTACTGGCGACTCTACTTTCCAAGTAACTCGACTACAGCATTTACTCAAATATATTTAAAATTTGCAATCGTTGTAGTTGTTTTATGTGATATGTTAGCGAACAAGCGTGTGTTTGTGTCTTGATGGCAAGAAACGAACGGTCGAAGGCACGGGCCTATAAACGTCATATATGTTACAGGTGTGTCGACGTTCTGCGTCCGATGTTAAGCCTATTGAGCAAATCTACCGGCCACGCTTCCCTCCCGACCGAAATATGACAGTCATTGTGCCCACAGGAATAGGTAACTTTTTATTTTAGCACCTGTCCTATCCTTTGGTTAAATTTCCACAAATTTTACAGAAATAAAAGTTTTTTTCAGGCAGCATTTAAACCTGTGCCCTTTGGTCGTCGTCGCACAGAGCAGGTGCTAAAATAAAAATACCTTGACAGAAACCAACATAATTAATATGATATTATCTGTAATGACAAAATCATGTGGTAGGTACGTAGAACTGTGTATCTTTAGGACACGTGACTACCGTTAGCGTTAACGTTAAGGAAAGTAATTAAAAGTTTCGCTATTGAATTTAAAGCATCAGTAACTAAAACGGTGAGAACATTCGTCAGCTTGAGACGAAAGGGCAAAGGTTCAAACTCCGTCTGAGCGATATTTTTTCTTTCCTTAAGCAGTTCTAAGGCAGTGGATCCCCACCCAGGAAAGTTCCCGCACAGAACTCTACCACCAATAGTCTTGGTACTGATCTTTATTTTAACCAGTGTTCAAAACTTCCATTTATTCATATTTACTTTTTAATTAGTATGTAAGAATACCTGATATGGCAGTAGAACAGTACAAGTTGACCATTTCGGTACATCTGCCAAAAATAAAGTGAAATAAACATCTTAATGAATATGATCTATAGAATTAAATTCTTATCGAAATCATACTGGCCATCTGTCACCTCTAATTTTATAATTACAACTAGCTGACCTGACGAATTTCGTACCGTTTATCACTGCAGCTACTGATAGTCTCTATGGGAACCCTAAATGACTGTTTTTCCTATTTTTTTTAATATTCCAAGTTTATCTTATTCAACCACTCGGGCTTGTTGTCATTACCAAGGGAAATGGGCATTCGTTTTCTTACATAGAGACAGATATGATTAATCTTCATACCAGAGAGAAATACTTCTATGTGTTTGCAGCACGAGGGATGTATGGTGACAGAACGCGTAGTTATGTAAATTTATATTGATTAAACATATTAAACAAATAACTCTTTTTGCATGTATAGATTATGAAATGTTTTATTTGTTACATTTTACGTAAAATTCAAATAAGACATTAGCTTAGAATTGTGTAAAATTAACTGACATATCTTTATATACGAGGGTGGATCCAAAAGTTCGTGGCATCACTTAGTAAATAAGTGTTCAATATTTTTTAACTACCCTCATATTGAAGCTTGTTTATTCACTAGTAAGTGTGGAAAGTTGCAAGCAGTTACAACTATCGGTATTTTTTTTTCGGACATGGTTGATACTTTATGGGTATCTGCTCCATCGTAATCGTAGTGTGTAAAAAAATGGGTAGCTGAAATAAAATGTGGTTGAAAGAGTTTTCAAGACAAACCTAGGAGTGGCAGGTCGTCAACTTCCACGACCCTGGAAAACATGGATAAAATTTGTGATCTCATATTAGCAGACCGAAGATTAACCATTAATAACATTGCTGAGATCAATGGCATTAGTTATAGCTGGATACAAAATATTATAACTAAGGAACTAGGTTTTCACAAGGTGTCAGCGAGTTGGGTATCGAGATCGCTTTCAGCAGACTAGAAAAGAGTTCAATTACCAATTTCACGTGATTATTTAGAGCTTTTTGAGGCCGATCCCGCTGATTTTTGGCATGTTTTATAACAATGGATGAAAACTGGGGATTATTATACTCCTGAGTAGAAACAACAGTCCAAAAGGAAGAGATCTGGTTCATCGACCCCATGAAGGCAAAGACAGTTTTGTCGACGCAAAGTTATGACGTCAGGTTTTTGGGATGTGAGAGGGGCTATTTTATTCGATTTTTTACCAAAAGGCAAAACAACATGCTGTTGTAACCTCCTGAGACAATAACGAAAAATAAATTAAAGAAAAACGTAAAGGAATGATCCACAAAACAAATTTGTTTCACCAGGATAATGCTCGTGTCCACACCTCCGCAGAGTCAATGGCTGAAATTTATGATTTTGGCTACAAACTGTTGCCTCATCCTCCTTACTCACAGATTTAGCTCCATCAGACTATCACCTATTTCGAAATTTAAAAAACCATTTAGGTGGATCGAAATTTTCGTCTAATGAGTAGGTGATAGCTGCGGTAGGCGAGTATTTTCAGGACCTCCAGGAACCTTAATTTTTAAATAAGTTGCAGGAAAGATGGAGGAAGTGCATTGCTTTTAATGGTAATTATGTTGAAAAATTAAATATTTTTTTATTTAATATATTTTGTTTTCTTAGTTAGGCCACGAACTTTTGGATCAACCCTCGTATGTATATTTCAACATTAAAGTTATGAAGTGAATTGTGTTCCACATGCAATAGATATTTCGAGTTCCTTTTCATAGTCTAAACTGATGTGGTTGCCTGACACCTATTACATTGTGGGACTTAGTGTCTTCGGCTAGTCAGGGGTGCCCCGGTTGAACCTCTACCTACTGTACTATACTATGACTACAATATTTTTTTTAAAATCTGCTGTCATGATGTTATACAAGTATGTAAGGCAGGTTCTTTTTATTCCGCACTTAAGGTAGATTTATACGACATACCTCTCGAAGACTCTTACGTTAGAATTTAATATAAAATCTGGCGTCATATCGTTATAATTTTATAATTTCTTCATAAATGCTCATCGCTACAATATGACCCTTCCAACGTTGATTGATATAGGTACGTGGCATTTTTTTGTGAGATCAGCGTGTTCGCGTAGTCTAAAATGTGACTTCATGCCACTTCTTAAGTTTTAATTTTACTTGTATTTTATACGAGAGCGAGTCTTCTGTATATTAGCCCTGTTATACTCTGCTATGAATGCGTGAAAGTACGCGTGACGTAACGGCAGCATTGGATCGAATACTACAGCAAATTCAAAACACAACAAAAAAGTCACTACGGTCACTTTACTTGATATGAAAATCGAGACCCCAATCATCGGAAGATGATTCCAGAATGGAGTTTTTTTCCCTTTAAGTGGTAAATAGTAGTTGATAAACTATGCAGATGACTTAATCATTACATAACAAAAAAAATTTTAGCAATTAGCCTGACGTATGACGGTACGGTACGGTACAAAGAATGGTGGAAAAAACTAACTAGCTAACGCCAGAGTTAATAGTTCAATTCGTTACAATGGAACAAAGGAATTGTTAAAAGGCCCTCGTTCATTACAATTACCTACAAAAGTAAAATATTTTGATTTTTTAAGTGGTGTAAAAGTCTGAAACATCTGCAGCGGTTACAGGTCATTAGCACAGAAAATGATTCGGAGCTTCCTTCTTTTATAAAATCAGAATCAGAATCAGACTATACAAGTGGTACTTATGCGCGTCAACATTTTTATAAAAATCCACCGGATCGTATTGCGGTCACGCACTGAGAAGATCCGACGAAAGAAATTCAGCAGGCTTGTCTTTTTTGAT
Organism: Calephelis virginiensis; assembly: GCA_002245475.1. Taxonomy (NCBI): domain Eukaryota; kingdom Metazoa; phylum Arthropoda; class Insecta; order Lepidoptera; family Riodinidae; genus Calephelis; species Calephelis virginiensis. The sequence continues at coordinate 37,992 of NJDC01008853.1, forward strand.
ACTAATAGTAACATGATAAACTAGATAAATAAACTAGTAATAAGGCAAGTAACACAACATGCTTACAAATTAATTACTATTAACGTCTAACGCAAATATTTAAGCAATTTATTTACATACCAACTATGCTTTGCAAATTTGAAAAAGGCAAATTCGTTTGACAATCTTCAACTCTGAGCATACTTTACACTAGATTAACAAATCCTACAATGGCAAAGTCTTCGATTATCACAATGGTAGAATAAAGTTTTAAAAAAGCGTTATACATTTTTTTCAGTTATTAGAGACAAATCACTTCTTTTGACATCTACATTGTGTATTATGTGTAAGGTGAAATAAAAAAAAATGCAATATTACTAAACACAACATAATTTATTGTGACCAATATTTCCATTATTCAAAAAATATAAATTCTTATAAGCTATTAGTGTCAAAAATAATAATAGTTTTTAATTCTTTGGGAGTTTATATAGTTCAAAGTTGCATTTGATTACATGCATTTTTCAGAAATACTTCTAGAGGCTTAAAATGAGACAAAAAAGTAAAAACACAACGACATAATTATAAGATAAATAAATAATTTACACGCATATTGTCATTCGAAACATAAAAAAAATACAATTAGTTCAATTAAAGTTCTTATGTTTTTTTTCGTATTTAATTTTACTTATGATATTATAACAAAACTCACAATCTAGATTAATAAAATAAAAAGTTCAATTACAAGCGTATAGAAAACAACATGACTTTCAATATCTTACTCCAAATTACAGAAAAATATTTTCCAGGTATATTCATTCTTTAAACAACAAACGCCTGATGTAAACAAAAGGTCTGTGAAATGAAAACAATTACTTGAACTCGTAAATCTTTAAATGAAACGAAAATATTTGTTTATTAAAATTATAAAAATGGGATCGTAATACTGATTAATTTGTTGTAGTACTAAAAGTAGTAGTACTGAAGTATGGGGCAAAAATGACAGTATTTTGAGTACAAACATTTGTTTTCAGTCCAGTTGATTTGTGTCCAGTATTAGTATATGACAGGAAAATGAACTAAGCACTTTAAAAAATATAGTGATAGGGAAAGATAAAAAGTTCTATAAAACTATATTCGTTTCAGTAAATTTTAATCAATTTTACTTAAACGAATATAGTTTTGCTAAAAACTACTTTAAAAATCGGGTGAATCTAATTCAGAGCTGCCCCAGTCTTCCGTACTACTTGTGTAAGTAAGGACCACTAGTTACTCCACAAAATGTAACTTACGAAACAAAATTATCCTGTAAATTACATTTTTAATGATTTAAAGCCCCAATGGCTAAACTCTGTCAATACGTATTTATAATATTTCAATCATTCGACGTTGTGCATACCCAAGTAACCTCAATCTACTGAATCCACCATCTGGAGTTATGGTCACGCGGACATGGGAGACCACATCCGAGTTACACTGGAACCAGTGTTTCATATTTGCAGAGAGCTGAAAAAAACATAAATTCGGTCTTATTAAAAAAGAATGTGTCACCTGACAATTCGATGCGATCTTACTTCAGTTGCACTAACACTTGTTAAACAAGACAACCGAAAACTTAATCGTTTAGGTCAATATTTTATGAATAAGACGCTAAGTCAACACCGTTAAAGTTTGCAAAAATATTTAATAACAATTTCGTGAATTTAGGTAATTTATATTGAATTAATATAAATAATGCCACAATATCTACTGTCATATTTTATTCTAAGAGTTAGGAAAGCCTGTAAATTTATCAAAGTAGAGGATGTTAATGCAGCTTTAAGTTGGCAACATACTGTTACTGCCTTTTATAGTAAGACGCAACGTGTACTTTTTACCAATTTGTAAATCTAGATGCGTTTTACCTTAATATAATAACACGTTTATATTACTTAGAATAGTTAAACTTTAAGTACAGTAAAACAAAAAAAGAGTGTTTGTACACATGTACACACGTAAGAAGTTATACTTCTCGCGGTGCTTCTGACAACAGCCTTTAGACATTTAAGTCGATACTCAAACTGTATTACCCATAAGTTCATTCTCCGTATAGAATTTCGCAAAATGCCACCAAGTAAAGTAAGGGACTGGGGCTTTTCACGCTTGAAGGGACTTATTCAAGTGTACTTAGAGTTTAAACTCATTCAAACTACTCATTCCGCGTGCCTCGCGAGCTGCTTGCAACTCGCGCAGCACCTTGAGCTCACAGTTCAGCCTCGGCCACGGCCTCACTGTGAGCTGGCGGTGATTCAATCTACGTCTTTAGACATTTAAATCGATACTCAAATAGATTTTTTTCAAATAAGCGCTCAGCCTCCATATTGAATCTTGAAAATAGCACCAAGTTAAATTAATAATGGTGAAGTCTTTTCTCGCTTGTAGGAACTTATTCGAGTGTATTTAGAGGTAATATTCATTCAAACTTCATTCAAACATTCGCGTGCTGTGCGAGCTTCAAGCAGCTAGCGAGTAGCACCTTGTGCTCACAGTTCAGCCTGTGGCCTCACTGTGAGCTTGCGGTACTTTAATCTTAAAAAAAATAGATTTAAGCGTAAATTAGTTTTTTATCAGCGGCCATTTTGTTTTAGAAAATTTAAAATTTTTTCATGAGGCTTTGGTAATTGCCACTTGAGCTCTATAAAGTAGCAATGTCTCGAACTCGCTACTTGTTTTTATTTCGACAGGTCGTTGTTAAAGTTTTGTCCAGCTTAATAAAGTTAAAGGTTTGTTACGCATTTATTATATTAAGAACAAAATACGAGTATATCCGATGACACGAAATTTTTTACTCAATCGTAGCTGTAGCAGATTTTCGGCAATAACTTCTGGATTTTAAAATAGCTGCCAAATTCAGAATCCGCACCCTTGTTACTGTCTCAAATGACACCAATATGGTTATTTTATTAAGCAGTTGGGAAAATAGCAATTTTTCAGAAAATTTTGTTTTGGATGTCAGCCATTTTGTGTTGCAAATTTTCAACTTTTTTTTTAATTTCTAGTAATTGCCACCTAAGCTTTAAAAAGTGATGTCTCAGACTCGCTACGCTTTTTCGTTAAAGCTGGCCTCTAGTAATGTTTTACCAGGTACTGGTAGCAAAAATTGTATAGTTCTTACTTTTTAATAAAGCTCTATCTAAGAGTTCATAAAGATTTACTCTGAGTATAACATACAGGTTTTTCAATAATAGCTTCCGATAGCCATCTTGGATTTCAAAATGGCTGTCAAATTCAGATTCAGTACCCCCGATTATGTCTCACACGATACCCATATGGAGTATATTATCTATAACGGTTCAAAATCTTAAAAATTGTTGAAAAACCGATTGTTGTATGGCGGCTATCTTGTTTTTTGCCATTTTGTTTTTTTTTTAAACTTGGTAATTGCTACCTGGGCTCTACAAACTGGCACCATAACCGATCCTCCATGTTTTTTCGTTAAGGCTGGCCGTCACCTAACTTTTGACCAGATCGTGGTAGATCAGATGTTACAATTTATTTATTACTTTCAAAATTTATGCTATCCTATACAGGAACTACTTTTACGCTAGGACTGCCGCGGCGGTTTTTCAATTATAAGTTCCGGTCGCCATCTTGGATTTGAAAATTAATTAAAAAATTCAAAATCCCCGCCCCCGATTACCCCTTCAAAGTCATGACCCGAAACTTCCAAAAAAATTTAAAATAAAAAAAAATGGCCGCCATTTTGGAAAAACTTAAAAAACCCTGGCAACACTGAGCAATATTCACTATGGAAACAAATCTCCATCTCAAACCATTAAAAATCTACAGCCTTTTTAAATTTGTATGGCGGCCATCATTTTTCCGCCATTTTGGATTTTTTTCTTAAAAATTAAAAAAAATTTTTGTAACCAATCAATAACTTCTGAGGAACCCACTTTCTAACTCTAACGGTTCGGACGCAATAAAAATATAAAGGTTGGCAACTAACTTTAGGGTGTTGCCTTTTTCTGTCGGTAGCAACTAACTTCAGACTGTCACATTTATCTGTCGGTGTGCGCGCGCATCGTAAAAATTCACGCTCATCATTTTTCTCAATCGCGCCAAAAGAAGTATAACTTCAAAAACCTTAAATTTCGCTGTCGTGTAGTTTAAGCAAATGAACGACACAATGGAACCAAAATACTAAGAACACTAGCTCTCAAATAAGAAAACATAAAATTCATCAAAAAAGTTTTGAGGTAACATACAAAAACTGTCGAATTGAGACATAACCATTTTGTAAATCTATTATCGAGTAATAATCAATACAATTCATTGAAATCGAATAAGCAATAAATTTTGAAGCAAATGTAGCACAATAGTAAGATTAACCTCATTCTCACCTTATTAGGTCTAAGAATGTTGTGCCAAACAATAGCTTCAGCTCCAGTCCATTCAGTATTGTTCAAAAACGTTCCTTCTATCTTAACTGAGTCAGGGAAGTTTCCTTTGAAGTGGGCAGTATCGATACAAATTTCTTTAATCACTCCTGGGAAACCAAGTTTGAAGATTGCCCATTCCTCACCTATAAAAGTGATTTTATAATACATAAATCATAACCTCTCAGAGAAACAAACTACTGCAATGCTTTTGATTGTCATGCTTCGGTTAGAGCATAGGATAATCTTATATACAAAATTCTCGTGTCACAATGTTCGTTCTTTTACTACTCCGAAATGACTAGACCGTTACTCATGAAATTTTGTCAGCATATTGAGTAGGTCTAAGAGTCGACTAACATCTATTTTCATACCCCTAAGTTATAAGGGTGACTCAATCCAATTTTTTTTACTAAAATCATATTAAAAATATAGCAGAACAACGTCTGCCGGGTCAGCTAGTTATTAGTAAAATAATGTGAAGTATCAATGCGCCATACAGATAGCAAAGTAGATATATTTTTTTTTATGTCTTGACACAGCCAACGAAATATACGATGCTTCGTATAATAATTAGGGATACGTGTTAATTATTGATCCAAACATCTTGTAGGTGAATCACTCTTCTGTGGCCAGATTGCGTAAGTCTAGCTGCCCAACCCTTCGCACAAGGTCATCACACGGACACAACAGATGGAAGAGGTAAGGAGGTGAATTCCAAGTTCTAAGCCGGGCAAGTGGCTGCACATCACTCTACTGCCAGTGATCTTGTTGATAATGACCAATGTAAACTATGCTCGCCTTATATTAGGTTTTTGGTAGAAAGGACAACGTTCATTAATTCTTCAACACCAGAGTGACAAATAGCATATTTGATGTCTATAGGCGGATGTCTTCTTTCATCAGGAAAGCCAATTTTTTGTTTGCTAGCTTATGATATAAAGAAAGAAGAAAGCCTGACTAGACTATGTATCATGTTTGCAATCGAATAACAGCATGACAGAAATTAAGAAAAAAAAATATTGCAAGATTACCAAACGTCTAGTGTAAAAGAAGCACGAAAGAAAAAGCATGAAATTGAACAAAAGATTGACCAAGAGTTTCGATAGGAACACCAAACTATTTTGGTGGGAGGTGAAGAAGAAGGTTGTTAGTCTGCCTCGAGAATAATAACAATTAGGTTTAAAAGCGTTGGAGAACGGAAAAAAACACCGAAGTAATTTTTATGGAGATTTTTGTACGAGTATGCCCAAGGTGCTGCCGTTGGCTATGAGTACTCAAATGACTCAAAAGTAACAGAATACGGCATGGAGGTATTCTGATGAAATAAGTTGAATCGGCTATTAGAAGTATGATATAAGGTGGTAAGGCAATGGGTATAGACATGGTTACAGCTGACATTATCAAACGTGGTGGTCCTGGTGTTTGGAAATCCTTCTAGAAAGCTAGGATTTGAGTCAACGCTAGTCTACTAGCTTTGCATAATATTCTGTGCTTATTCCAACGTTTTTGTATAAAGCGAGAGTTGGGTATGTCAGAAAAAGTATTAGAATATGATAAATGCGGTCAAAATAAAGGACTAAGGGAAATCTATAGAGTGTAATACTGAGATTCAAGAAAGAGTGGAATTGAAAAAAAGTGTTGTGTTAAAATGAGAAAACGCATGATCCGCTGGTTCAGTCATGTGGAAAAAATGACGTATGAAATATTTACAAAGCAAATATACAGTGCAAAGAGGATGATGTATATACCCGGGGAGACCCAGGTTAGTATTCCATGATCAAATCGCTCGGATGTAATCCGAGAGAGTTGTCTCTAAGAGTCTCCAAAACCAAGGTATTAGGCGTGAAAATTGTCATGAATGTGGAAGAAGCCAGAAAAGTCTGCAAGTATCGCATGGTATTTGGCTATCGAAACTCTCAGCCTACCTCATAAGGGATTTGGCGTGAAGACATGATTGTATGAATTTCCTTACCAGATACTTTAAGCGTTCCATCCCCATTGGCTTCTAAAACTTCTGGTCTATCCAGTCTTCTAGCAGTTTCCCATCCGTCGAACATTCCTTTTCCATTAGCTGGTTTAATTATATTGCTTGGATGGCCGTAGTGGGCATTGGAAAAACCTATGAATAAACAATACGATAAATATTTAAGAGTAGTAAAACTGTAAGATCCAATTGCAACTATTTCTTTTATTATGTTTTTTTATGAAATTGGAAGGCAAACAAGCAGACGAATTTTACTAATGCTAAGAAATTCACATCACCTAGAGATAACAATGGGGACAAAAATGGTGTGTTGCCAACTTGAGCGTTGTAACATAACATCCTTACAAAAACAACTATACGAATCGAGCTTGTTATTGGCCTGATCATAGCGTAACAAACATACAAAAAAAAATAAAAAAAAATGTGTCGAATTGAGAACCACCTTCTTTTGTTAGAACGTGGATATTTTGGAAAAAAAAATAATACGAACTAAAATAATAATACCGTAGCCTTAAAATAAAAAAATACGACCTATTTTTTTGTGATAGAGATTGGGGTACTGCAACGAGTTTCCTATTTTTTTAACCACTCACAATTGCTCGCCACTGTCGTGCCATAGAAGACGCAGTAAATTCATGTAAGACGCTATAAACCTTGGTGATTATTCGCAATCCATCATTATTACTTCAGTGTTTGTGGAAACTTGTCAATCTTTACATGAAAAAACTTGTAATATCACTCCAACTGCTTTATTGTATTTATATATATTTATTTTTATTCTTGTTGTAAATATTTGGATCTTCATTTTTTTGTAAGATTGTTTTGTATTCAAAATAGTAATTAGCAATTACCTTTAAAATAAAAATAAGTTATACTTTAAAAAAATTAAAGTTTTAAGTAATTTCAAATGCATTAGGTATCGCATCTGGCAATCGGCGTAATGCTTCCAACGTGTAAAATGTGGCTACAATTTGTTTGGATCACTTTGAGATAGAATTTGTTAATGTGATACTATTACTGTGCACATCTTGGAAACCTCACGGCTATTTGGACGTGGAACAAACATAAAATAAAGTGAAATGTACACAACGCTCGGTTACAGCGCTTATCCTTGGTATAACTACTAATTTATATTATAACATTTTCCTATCTAAAAAATTTAATTTTATTCCAAATGGGCTAAAGATAATACGTTTCTAGTTTCAACCACTTTAAATGAAACAAAAGAACTAACTAATAAGTTAATATTAATTTCAACATTTACAATTTGTATTCTTAAAAGATTCATTTAAAAATTTGTAAATAGTTTTTAGATACTTATATTACAACTATTGTTCATATTTTAGCAAATTATGTTTTTTGAAATGATTTATTATAAGAAAGGAATCGTAAAATTTTACGATTTCTTTTTTTTTATTGTCACATTTAAGTACCTATCTCAACTTGTTTCTTTTTTGATATTACCAATTTAAAACTAAATGTGAAATGAATATCCTTATTTTCAATCGCAAAACAAAATTGTACAAACATATTTATTAAATTAGGATATTTCTTAAATTTATACTGGTATCTACTTAAGTATTTTTCTGTTTATGTACCATGGTCTAATGCACATAATACAAGCAGATAACTTGTTTACTTTGAATAACAAACGTAACGTTTTATAAATAGTTATTTTGAGTTGTTTGTTTTAATCAGTACCTACATACTTCTACAGATAATTTTCGCAAGTATCATGTAAGTACTTTTTGGAATTCCGTAACCAAAGCAGCTTCGTTCAATATCTAACTGTCTGACGGTCCGTATGTCAAAGCCATTATTTTCTGAAACTTGGTAAGTAGATGTATTCTGTGATTCACAATAAGATTTTTACTAAAAATAACAATAAATTTTCGCGGTTCCAATAAATTATTGTTATTTATTGGGTTTCAATAAGATGTAGTAATTAGTTTTTTAATAGGTACTGTAACGTCAACACTTAAAGTGGCTTTATACTTCATTGCCAAAAGATGGCACTACATAGTGATCTCACAACCGTTCTCTCAGCATGAGCCTTTTAATATATATATTTGAATTATAAATCTGCATCAATTGCAGAAATGTCTTCAACCGCAACACTGTATAGTTTGTATGAAAAGAACTTATTGAACTTTTGTAATATTGTGGCACATTGGCCGTTGCTGCTACGGAACCCACTTCAAGCGAGTCCGGCTTACACTTTTCTGCTTTTATTTATTTCACCGTTCTAATTTTATAATTATTATTATTTATAAAATGCCACGATACCTGAAGTTAAATCTTTATACTTAATTGTGCATAGTTTTCTAATAAAAAAAATAATGACGTCAAATTACCTAAACACGTAGCTCCATTTATCAAGGAAACTAAATCCACCAATTTGTCAGTGGGGGGCATCTCTGGTTTCGCTTCCCCGTACACTCGAAGTCTGGCTATGCCGCCGTCTGGGTAAATGTTTACCCGAATGTGTGTCCAAGCTTCGTCACTCAGTATCTAGATACAAAATATGCTTAGGTTAAGGGAATGCAAACACAATAGTATATATCCCGTTATTAAAAATTGCAATAACAATTTAAGTACAATAGCACAAACACAAGAAAACATCTTCATTGTTGAACAAAAGATCTAAAATTTGAAGAAAATAATAACCTTTTGGAAGTTCATTCGAGTGTCTTCATATCCGGGTCGCAGCGCAGTTATAGGGACAACCTCTTCCCATTTGTCAGATTTAAGCTGTTTCACCCCTGCCAAAGCACACTCAGTACACGCTGTCCCCATTTGGGAGTCCCTCTCCGGTATCAGTGCTTCCTCTGTAATTACGGTGAATTATTACACAGTTGTAGCACACTGGTTGTACTTGCTCCATCTGTTTGCATCATGCGATGACCAAGAGAAATGATGATTCATTTACAAAAATACACTTAAATTACCTTATTCCAACTCATACTTATAATGACGAAATTGGACACCGAAGTACGTAAAAAGTCGAATATAAGCTAAGGAAAAATGTAAAAAGATTATTCTACCAAACGAGTAATAAGGTGATCAGAATTAGTATACACAATCGTTGTTTCTGAAATGAAGCCACTTGGACGTCACGCACGGGGTTAGCTTTTAACTAGTGGTAAATCACTCAGTAGCAGTACCGTGGCGGATTTGACTTTATAAGGTAACAGGTTGGATTCCTGGGTCAGGTAACACCACAGTAAAATATGTGTTTTTTCAACTTTTTTGATCAAATAACATTGGCCGAGATTGGATACCTGCCCCTTTGGCGACAGGTTTGCCAACTATTACAATGAAGAGTTTAGTATCTTCGGCTTGTTTTCATTGTCCTGCTTGTAACTCTGCCAATTCCTTCTGGAATATGTGCGTGAATATACCTTAATTTATCTATTTTATAGTTTAACTCAAAATTATATTTAACCTCTCTGGGTTAAATATAATTTAACGTATTCTTAATTTGAAACTAGTAGCTGTGAAATGTGAGTTCCTTAAAAAATTTTTTCGACATTTATTTCTACACGACCAAAAACGAGGACGAAAGTCATTTTTTTATTTTTTGATAAAAAATATGGTAAAGTTATTTTTATAAAAGAGAAGGCAAACCGCAAAACCAAGAGTATCAGAGATGCTCTACCGACCTTCCTATTAAAACTAAAACTATTTAAACTTAAGGGTCCGCACAATTAGAAGTAACATTTACCTTCAGGTGTTAAACAAGCTGCCTGAATCGAGTATTTTGGGGCGTAGTTCCCCGTGAAGAATGCTGTGTCGACTAATATACCTACAACAAAGATAAATAGTTCGGTAAACCCTCAAATGTAGGACATTATGACAAAGATAATAAAAACATTATTCTGGTTACATACGATATTCCTATTTCTGGATTTGGGTGGAACGGTAACTGCAGTGGAAATAGTTCAACATCTCGCTAGCAGTTAATCAATACTCTAATAACATCCTAGGTTTTCAAAGCAACGTGTATTTTTTTTACAATAAATAAATTGGTAGTGCTTTACAATCCTATGAATAAATCATTAGTTTAACTTTTTTACCTCTTATAACACATTTTGTAGCCAGTTTCAAAATGCACCAATCGTGGCCAGCTATTCTCTTTCTTCTTGTTTCCCATCCATCCATGAATTTGCCAAATTCAGTATACTTATCAGCATCAAACACAGGGCTACTGTCTGCTATCATGTTTTCACATGGTGCGAAGAAATCGTCCGTGGCAAAGAGAACTGTACCACCGGCCTGCAAAAAGTATCTGATTAACCCGTGGTATATTCAGCGGCAGATAATATGACGTAATAATTTTTTGTTGGACTTGACTGCATGAGGTCCCGGGTTCGAATCCCGGGTCGGCCAACAAAAAGAAAATGGGATTTTTCTAATTTTCTAATAAAAAAAATGTTGGTTGGGATTGGAAATGTGCCTGGTTGGCGATAGGCTTGCCACCTATCACATTGTGGGACTTAGTGTCTTCGGCTAGTCGTGGGTGCCTTGGTTGTACCTCTGCCTACCTCTTCGGGGATATGGGCGTGAAGATACTTCTAAATTTTTATCTATCTGGGAAATTGGAATTGAAAGTCCTTGTTAATGGGCTGTAATAACAATATCATAGCCGTGGGCAAAAGCTAGTAAGAAATGAGCTTACTGTTGCTAATAGTAATAGTTTGTGATTTATTCGGATTGAGCCCAATCTGTATTTGTATTATCAAAGACAGCATGAGAGTAAATTTTAAGATCTGCATATACATGGTGGAATGACTAAACAATACAACTACCACATATAAAAAATTAAAAAAGAAAAGGAGACAGAACGCCATCCTGAGGTAAGCCAGTAGCTATGTCTGACCAATCAAAGTACAAATCTGCATAATGAATCCTCTGCTGAAGACCTTGTAGATAACTGCGAAACAAGTAAATTGCTTCAGGATATAAAGTTAATGGACCTTAATATACTTATATAAATTACATCCTAATCTATTGTATTAAAAGCTTTATTAAAATCTGGCAAGGTAAGAATAGTAAGTTTCTTACTATCTATCGCATGTTATCTTAACGAAAGAAATATGACCAGAACTGAAACCAATTGTATGAATGTTAGTTTTTTTTTGTGATTATATAAGCTAATTTAATTGTAGACAAAGCATTGAAAGATTTCGCTCAGGTCAAGTCAAGAACACATATTACTACTTCGTGGCTCCCGTTTTCAATCGGTAGATGACATAAAAGAGAATAAGCAGCGAGAACTGAACTTAGTTCCGGAAACAGCGTTTAAAAAATGTTTTGATCCGATGATCCGTTGACGTAAGTGTATTGATTCTAAAGAAGCATACATAAAGGTATCTTCACGCCCATATCCCCGAAGATGTAGGCAGAGGCACAACCAGGGCACCCACGACTAGCCGAAGATACTAAGTCCCACAGTGTTATAGGTGGCAAGCCTATCGCCAACCGGGCACATATCCTATCCCGAGCAACATTTTTTTTATTATAAAATTTGGAAAAACCTAATTTTCTTTTTGTTGCCCGACCCGGGATTCGAACCCGGGACCTCATGCAGTCAAGTCCAACAACTGAACCGCTAGACCACAGAAGCAATTACTCGCCAAAATTTCAATAAAAAAATATTATAAGTAATACTTACTTACATACATAAAGGTGATAAAAAAGTTGACGAATAACAAAAACAGTTTATGTATTATTGACCTGTTGCCTGTATCTTCTTAATATAGTAGTATATTGTAAGGAAAAGAAAACCGTTTTAGAGCTTTACGTATATAGATGCATTACTGCCACAAAAACATTTTTAAATTGGATATTTTTTTTAAATATCCTTACCAATTTATTAATTATGAAACGATCGATCAAAATTTAAGAAAAGTAATTTTCTATGACTACTCACCCCACTACTAGCCAGCTCGCTTAATTCAATAAAAGCAGGCACCTTCGTCTCAATCATTATTAAAAATTGGAGTGCTTCCACAAAATGTTCCACTAACTGCAACCGATATTAGTATTGCCCCAGTTTATATACATTACGAGATAGGAAAGTTTATATACAAATCGAGTTCTTATCTAAACGTCTGATATTGTGTCCACGTGCCTTATAGTTAGAAAAGTGTTATTTTAAGTTCACGACTTTACATTATAAACGTACCTATATAAACAATGCAGATATATATTTTTTTAGCAGTTAAATGTTTCTCGCAAATACTATTTTATATTTCTGGAAATTCTATTTTATATAAAAATAATTACTGTTTTGATTTTTTAATTATAGCCATAAAAACACGTTTTTTGTGAAATTTTAAAGAAAGTATTTCACATATTTCTACTGGTCATCAAACATGGGCTCTATAATTTATTCTGGTCGTTCAAACGATTCCTTCAGATAACTAACAAAGTCAAGAACAACGACGAGTATTACGTAAAAAATGCAACTAGACATTTCAAATTTTATGTATTCATAAAATAACTGTTTAAAAAAGGGTTCTTTTGGTCTGGTAATTTTTAATATCCTCCTTCCGTTCCTTCTATCCCATACGTAGCAGCTAGTAGTAGTATCGAAAAAATATAGTTGCAGAGTTAATTTATAACAAACATTATTAACATGTGCTCGTCGTATTTATCCCGAGATCCATTAAATAACATGGCCTACTAGTCGACCCGCCAAACTTTATTCACTTGGCACTCGATACTCTCTGCCTACCCTGAATAAAGGATTTGGCAGGAATATAATATAATAATGTCACCTGAACGCTTAAATATTTTATTACATTTCGGATATCAAGTTAATTAGTAACTATATACTGATGGTTTTCATGTCTGGTATTTTTTAACTACAAAACTATTAATTTGGAAGTACGTAATTACAGGATAATTTGTTAACAAAAATAAAAAAATATTTAGCGAACGGGATAAAAAGAATCATAACTTTTCTCAAAACATGTAAACAGACAGATAGACAAAAAATCAATTCCAAAATTGCTCAATCTGTGTTGTGCAGTCCCCTTTTTAGTCACTTCTATTTCTTCACACTTCAACACTTATTATAGGTATAGATAATTAATATATTTAACTGTTTTTTTTCTTGACGTCTGTTTCTTTTTGTAAGTTACAAAATAACTTGAATCCAAATTTTATAACTGCCTACCCGATTTTTCCTTGATCAAACTTGACGTTCTCTCTCTCACTCGCTCTCCGTCTGTGTGCACTTCAGCGTATGGATGGATTTTGATGGGGTTATTTTGTTGGAAAGCTGTTGTGACTTCATCGAAATGGTTGTTTAGCTATCCCTTTTACTAAATAGATAATATTTTTTAATTACCTTCTGTTTGAAATTGCTAATATCAACTATACCCGAATACTCATGAGCAAATAGACCACTGCCATAGTGCTGTGCATCAATCGGTCCGGAGAACCACGTGCTGGTCCGCCATCTCACAACGTCCCTTATCCCTGAGATATGTCGAGGCATTTAAAGTCATCATGAGCAGCTCTTTCGTAAGCATAGTATAGTGCGGTTAGAAGTGTTGTCACCATACAAATAAGAATATACAAGCGCAACAACATTCTATAGCAAAATTTAATTACATTTCTTTGTCTCAAAAAAATATTCATCTTATTTGTGTGTGATCATTTTCGTGTAAATTTAAAGTAAAATCTTAACAGTCCTCATGCTTGTTATGGACCTACGCCATGTTTTGTTTTAAAGTTAAAGACTTTATGTGCTTTTACAATGTTTTTTTACGTTCCAAGAAAAGTTTGAATATAATATGATCACATTTTTGTGTAATTATAACGAACTATCAATGTCCATGTATTTAGAGGTCAATAGTTGTCATAGCCCGGCGTCGATCTCCTACAAGTTCAAATCAAATCAAAAAATCAAAAAATCTTTTATTTACTGTAGTTCTGATTACATAGTGCAATTAAGTTGCTGCAGCATCCTTTTAGGCAAAAACATGCCTGTGCCAGGAAGCTATGCTCTTCCATACAATTATTGTTCTTATAAACTGTTAAGTGACTAACTTGATTATAACATCATCTTATACTAGATATTTAACAAGATACATATAAACCTAGAGTACTCAAACGTGTGTATGTGTGTGTGGTGCGTGTATGTGTGTGTGTGTTTGTTTTCATAAGTGTTTGAGAGTATATGAATATTTTAGTGCTATATAAGTGAATTTATTTATTATCTTTTTTATATAGATTAATTTATTTTCTGTAACAGATTTTCCGTTTCTATATAAGTTTTATTATGTAAATAGTTAGTTATAGTCGTTTTACATTCTCGGTAAGTTTTTGTATATATTTTTATTTGTTTGTTGATTTTATTATATAAATAAGCCGAACGTTTTAAGAATTGTGTGCTAGCAAATACGGTTTTAGTTATGGGAACTGTTACCACATTATCCTTCCTTCGTTTAGTTCTTATGTTAGGCTTATGGGTTAAGGTTTTATGCTTTTTTAATAACATATTTAAGATTTACAGCTTTCGAACTGACAGGACACCACTGAGTTTGTAGAGGTCATCCGCCCCATACCGGGATACAATAACAGATAATTGATTGAATTAAGGCGACATATATGTTATTAGGTAAGTTTTTAAATGTGTGTCTGGGAAATATTTGTCTTAGCAGTCTAAACATCCAGTTAAATTTTCTAATTTTCATCGGTATGTGGTCTATTTGGGGATACTAAGAAAGTCTCTGATCAATTCAAACTCCCAAGTATTTTATTTGATTTACTTAACTAATACACGGGCAATTACACGTAATGCTTCTAGTTAAATCGCCGCAAGAATGTATTTTAATATTAAAGTCTAGAATAGTTTGCATATTATTTTTGATAGAGAAGCATACATAATTGGTCTTAGAAGTATTGAGGGTAAGAAGCTTGTTATTAAACCAATCACTTACCATTGCTAGTCCCTTTTCCGCACAGGCTTTAACATCGTACCAGTTTGAACCAGTGAAAACAATGGCAGTATCATCGGCATATTATGCGTTTTTAATATTCATATTACAGAGATCATTTATATAAATGAGAAAAAGTGTAGGTCCAAGAACGCTTCCCTGGGGAACTCCACATGAAACTTCAATGTCATCGCTGTAACATTGATCTAATTTGACGCACTTTTTTCTATTTCAGAGGTAGTCTTTGAATAGTGCTAATTCGGTGCCTCTAATTCCTATTTTTTCCAATTTGTATTCAAGAATAGGCAGAGAAACTGAGTCAAAGGCCTTTTTTACATCTAGAAAAGCTGCCAAACATTTATTTCCTTTGTCGAGATGATCTGTAATTTTAGAGGTTAAGGATATTACCGTATCTTCAGTTGATATGCCTTATCGAAAACCGTATTGATATCCTGATAGAACGTTTAATTTGATAAGATACTTTATTAGCCTTTTATTTAATGTTTTTTCTATAATTTTATATCTCCTACAAGTTGTGATGTTTTCGTATATTACGGTACGGAAGTACATATAATTGCATTACTGTCCATACTTTACAACCATAATACAGTGTCATAGTCGGATATCGTCAAGTCTTACAGATCATAACCTTCAAGAACGCGCGCTGGGCGCGTTCTATTCGGATTAATGCTATAGCATTAGAGCCTTCACAAAATGTAGTACAATATTGCAAAATAGCCTGAGCTAGGGCTGTATAGATAATTTTTATGGTCTCATAATCAGGAACTGTTTAGGAATGCGGGCTGAAATGAGAAGAGATGACGAATGCTTGAAAGTTTTTACGTTAAAGGGGTCAAACAGAACTAGATAAAATTGATAGATGTGTTTGAACTTCAGGATAGGGGCTTATTCGCTTTCTTATTTGAGAGACTCAGTTCAACTTTAAAACAAGGCCTTTTGTTATTTAATATTTTTGTATGACATTTTAACTTCCTTGCCACTTTATTTTGCTGCTTAGCTTTAAATAAGTTAAGTAGAAAAAAGTAATTAAAATCCATCATTACTTGCAGAGTTGTGAAGTAATGAGCCCATTGCCAGTTAGTAGAGTAAAACGGCAATCGCTTCTGTGGTCTAGACTTTAATAAACGAGGTTGCTGATTACATTTCCGAGTCGAGTAACTCAAAAAATGTTTTTTTTTTTCATTTACAAAGATACAATCTTTCTTTTCATGGAAATTAAAATGCATTAGAGAAACATTATTATGTGCACGTATTTCTTGTTTATTTTAAACATATAATCAACATTTGTTAATACTGAAATAGCAAGAAATCAAGGCTGCCAATGTAATAAAGGGTTTCTATAAATATCCTAACATAAAAGATAATATTCAGACAGTCACGAATTAACTGACCTTGGCATGAGTAAAAACCACGGATGTTTTACCTCGATTAAAGAATAAGTAAAAAAAAATTTGCAAAAAGTGTCGTAAAAACTTCGCCGTAAATAGACTATCTATAGATGTAAACACACTTAGTAACAGCTTAACGCACGTGAACAATATTTAGAAGAAATATTTTTCGAGTACTTAAGTAGTGCATTCTTGAAACAGTTTTTTTTAATATGTTCTATGCATGCACAGCACCACATAACGTAGTCTGCTTCAAATCATGTTTGTACAACGAAAAGTAAGGTCTGGTTGTAAGATAAAATGGTGACCCTGACCCTGTTACTGTGTGACTAGTAGACGTTACATGTAGCCGGTCATGTCCGGTCACGGTCCGGTCGCTGTCATGTAGCCGGGTGTGAGACCAAATGTCCAAGTCTACTGGCTACTCTACGCGACACACAGACCAGTATGATAAAATATATATGTATTAGTATCTTTCACTAATGGCTAACCTAAATTCAGAAAAAGAAGGTGATATAATATAACCCAACCAATGATTTTTTGAAATTTTTTTTGACGTCACGTATCAAAACGTCAAAAAATATGACTTTATTATAAATTTCGACTTTATAGCACATCTAGAAACAAAAATATTTAAAAAAAACCTTCCTCTGTAAAATTTGGTTTTTGTTGGATACGATAAGTAAGCGATCAAGGGTTGATATTATGTTCAATGTCTGTATGTTATGTATATGTATGAATGTTGCTAAATTTCTCCGTTATTTGTAAACAACAACAACAAGGTGGTCTCATCACCATAAAGTACGTATCTGATGATGGAATCCCAAGGAAATCACGAAAAATATTCTTTTTTTCTGAATTTAGATGATATAACATTAAAAAAGAAGCTGGTTTTCCAGAATCTTTAGATTTTTATTTGCTATTGCCCGCAGCTTTATATGTTTACATTTGGCTCTTCAAAGGTCTGACCGATGTTTATGATAAAATTTATTAAGTTGTTTTGAAGTAAAAACGGACCATAAATATACAAACAAACATAACTTCGCATTTAATATAAGTATGGATAATATAACAATGATAAAAATATAAATTGAACTTTTTTATATTACAGAGATAGAGACATACATTGTGATTCGTAAGTCATTTTACAGGACCTTGCATTATTGAAAATAGGGCAGACCATTGTTATTAGTAAATTTGCGGGACCTAAAATATGGGCTGGTATATTGTACAGTTTAGTGTAACATATTTACTTGTAATATGTACATCTTACTAACCTCGTAAATATCTGTTTTGTACTCCTTTTATTATTCATAATTATTTGTAATCTGTACATTTTTCTAACCTTGTAAATATCTTTATGTTTTGACTTCTAGTAATAATGTGTCCCTTAATATGGATTCTATACTTCTCATCGTCGGTGCTTGGTGGAATTCCATTCTTGATGCAATTTATTTAGAAACACTTGTACTTTCCACAATATATTTAATTATTTTTTATTTGTATGGTTTAGCCAACCGGTTTCGCTATACAAGCACCATCAGGGCTATATAACAACTCTTTTTGAACTCTTTGTATAAATCAACTCTTTTCAATAAAAATAATAAAATATATTGTGGAAAGTACAAGTGTTTCTAAATAAATTGCATCTTATGATTGTTATTGTTCCTGTTAATAATCCTTTTAAATCACGCTCCTCAGTATTGGACCCGAGGACCCTGAACCGGCGGTAGCTGCCCCACCGGTGTACATCTCTGGCCGCCTTCCCAGCTGCCCACTTTTCCTGCTGCTTCTGGCTGCTGAGGGAAGGTGCCAAAGGGTCACACTACTCTAGGAGGCATGGGATAACTCGAATAAATTAACTCAATCAAATGGAAAATAGTTGGTTTAACGATCACTTACCGCATACGCACGTTATAGTGAGTTCCAGGAAAATGTGGGATTGAAAAGATTACATAGATATAAAGATTATAGATTGAAAAGAGAAAGAGCATGCTCCGCTAGTTTGGTCAAGAATGGATGGCGAACAACTGACAAAGAAGATATACTGGGTGAATGTAGGTACCCAGGGAGACCAAGGTTGACATTCCAACCTCACCTCCAACCTTGACAACAAGGTCAACCTTGACCTTGGTGTCAAGGTTCGCCGAAACCGGCGTGTTTTTATGAAAAGGGTAACAAATGTGGAGGAAGCCAAACAGGTCTGCCAAGATCGTGCGATTTGGCACTCGATATTCTCTGCCTACTCCGTAAAGGAGTTAGCGTGAAAATGTGTATGTACGTATGTTTATATAAAATAGCTTAATACCTATGACCTGGCTCCAGGATTACTACTGAGGACGAAATACCGTTGTCATTTCTTGATAACTGTTGCCGCCATAAGTTAGTGCTCGCCTTCTCAACGCACCATTAACATCTGTATTGTCTAGTAAAGTATGTTTCTTAGCATTAGGAAAACTTTCTGCTCGTTTCCCTTCAACCAAAAGTATGTCCTCACCCGTGTGAGAGATAACGCTAGTCGTCTAACCCCTGAAGGTCAGATCTAGGAGCCATATACCAGTTAATTCCGCCCTTATCTTTGCTGTGCACATAGTCATTGAGCCGGTGTGTGGACATCGAACCAAAGGTCAGGAAATCAGTGGGTGCGATTGTGAAGTGGCACAGTTGATGTTTATTTACAGATGTTCGGAGATTTTTATCCAAACTTGACGCAATACAAAAGTTTGAAGTGAAAAATCTTGCTCATTGGCGCTAGCCTAAATCTATGGATGGAATATGGATGGAAATTACCCGATGGCCAATTTCGCTAAATCGTTAATTATTAGCTGGAGACGTGTATTATTTTGTCTTGTGAAAAAAAAGAAAGTTAAACATAGCATTAGAAAAAATTTAAAGCATTCAAAATTAAGACAGAACAACGGCTGTCGTGTCACTAATCTGCTACACCTATATCTACACTATCAATAAAGACGAAAGATTTAATTTTTTGTAATTTCGGATGTCTGTAACCCATAAACTAAAAGACTACTAAACTGATTCAATTTGTTTTCATTATAATGCATCATTATCACCAAGTACAGTAGACAATATTTTTTAAATAGAAAAAAATCGAGATCCCAAATAAAACATCAATAATGTAAATTAAGGTGCAAAAAAGTAAGCCATAAAATGTATTTCTTCGCGTCCGCTGCGAAAACCATTAAAGCTAAAAAAAATCTACAATATAAGAGATGTATCAACACCTACAAAAACTTCGCGACACCATATTACTGTCTATCTATTTACATTTTAAAAGTCGACAGAAATGCCAACCATATTCCGACCAAAATAATAAAAATAAAGAAAATCTGAGTGCCAAGTGTCACGATTCCAAATGACTTGCTTCCCAGGCATCCATCCGTCTGAAGCTGGCTTTCGGAATTTTATACTAATTATAAATCCTAATCATGTTAATGTTAAACAATCATATAAGTTTGTAAGAGGAATGACCTGGTGTTAGTTCTTGATTTAGAAAAATATGAAAACCAGTACTTTACTTTTGTCTATTCAAACTGTTACTGGCTCATATTTATTAAAAAAAGGAAATACTTACTTACTAAAAATATTACTTAAATACTTACTTAATAAAAGGAAATACTTCAGCTCAGACAGGATTTGAACCTGCAGCCTTTCGTCTCTCGGTGACTAATGCTCCAACAGTGTGATCTCACGAGGATTCAAATCATGTGTTGTAAAAGTTTTTTATTCCTGTCTAATCGATTCTGCTGACAGTTATGTCCCACAGCTACATAGTTCTTTATATGTATTACTTTATTAATAATTTGTCATTGCAGATGATTTTTACTTTTTCTAACATAATTCTCGGTACCTAAAACGGTTATAGCTTTTGTCAGGAAAGGTCGAAACGGTGCAGATTAAACACTTGTCTGAGGTGAATTTTTTTCGAAATTTGAAATTGAAAAATTTAAGCACGGGAGAAGTATTAAAATTAACGTATTTGTCTATACTTTTCTATACTTATAACTGTTAGGCGGTGCGTAGTTCACCGATTCGGCTGGTAAATATTAAAAACAGGAAATATTTGGTTTTTTGTCCCCAATGAATCCCCATACCTCTTGGTCTTCGTGTCACGCCTGAACGGATGAACCAATTTTGATGATTATTGTTGTGTATATTATCGTCTGGAGATAGAACATTTAGAGGAAGAATTCAGTATTCATAGTCAGGACAAGACAACGTCTGTCCGCTCAGCGAATATGTAATATAACTATGTCGCAAATTAGGACATAAATATCCTAAGAAGTGGTCCATGTTAATACTTTTTTTCTATTCTGATTCAAACAAAAAAGTTTACTGGCCAAATCTTCCTGGATTCTAACAAGCATAAAACTTTAACATTAATTTTTACATATTTTTGAAGTGAAAACTTCTCTACATTTTTTTGGAATGAGTAAAAACTTCTTAACTCGCATCAGGACACGTGACCTGAAATTTCGTGAGACGAAAATCCGTAAATCGGTGCAGGACGCTTGCGCGAATGTTCGTGTTGTCATGTTTGTGTACGAAAGTGCCGCTTAAGAAGTTTTCACTTCAAAAATATTAAGGAGAAGAGATACATTAGGATAAATAATGACTCCTCATAAAAAAAAACACTTAAAACTATTATAATAATAAAAAAATCCTACAAATTATTATAATATTTTACCTCCTAGAAGGCTCTACAAGTCGTCTGCTACGCCTAAATTTCCAAGAAAAACAATATTTTCGACAATTACATCTTTTAGGATTTTGCGATTTACTTACGATGTTTTTAAGATGCACCTGCTTTAAATTTTTATAAGCATGTTTTTTAATGTGACAACGTCTGATAATTTGATGGAACCGGCTGCACGCTCCAAAAAACATGACTCATGCGTCGTTACCTCGATCTGAGGCATGCCATTTAAGTCTTGAATGCAAGCGAGAGCGCAAAACGAGCGACAAAGAGGCATAATCGGCCTCCGTTCTTAAGACGTTGTTGAACTATTGTCAGTAAATCAACTTTACAGACAACCGCTTTTATTACACGAAGAATTTGCTGGTTAACCAGTCGGGAATACTTTAAATAATTTTTACTTAATTTGAACAGTTTTAGAGCATAAAAATAAAGTATTTTCCAAGAGAACATAACCTGAAATCTTATATTTTTTTGTAAATATAGTTTTAAACAAAGCGTCCGTGATACAGATTTGATTTTAGAGAAAAACATTACTTGATTAGAGTATTTTAAGGATTGTGTAGTGTTTGCAGTTTCCAGAACAAACTTTGCAATAAAAGTGGTCTATGTCCTTAGTCTGTTCTGCCATTAAATTTCTTAAAAAGGGTTGTTTGGAAACAATAAAATAGTATTATCCGGAACTTAAACCCAAGTTGACAACCACATTTACCGTCGCGTTATTATTATCATTATGGCTTTACTTCAAGCGCAAAACTTAGTCAGAAAGTTTAAATTTTGTTTCCATGCGGGTGCCCGTCAGAATTGTATTTATGACGTAGTACATATTATACTTATACTTGCGTTTAATTTTAAAGTGAATCTTCTATTATTAATTATTCTGTGATGGTATTTCATGAATTATGTTATTTAAAATACCTATTTTAAACAAAATGCCTGATGTAGGTATATATTGTATTACTTTTTTATACTTACTTATTACTCCCCTAACAATAAAACATTTCAAAGCTTAAAACAAGTTTTCCATGCTTCAAACTTTGTTCAATTAACTCTTATCTCAAACCGTGAAGAACATTTCAAAAATATCTACAAGTTCCAATTTTAAAATCCAAACTTTATATTTAAAAAAATTGTTAAGTATTTGTAAAACTGAACAAATATCTCAAGTTCATGATGTCCGTGTACTAAGATCACAAGAAAAAACACAAAAACTTTAATTCAAGTTAAGCTTATGTTAAATTAATATATTACAATATTTTAGATTGTCCCAAAAAGTCATCTTTGATTTAGAAAAATATTAAAAACAAACTTATATTTGAAGTGAAAATTTCTTTAGCGGCGTTTCGCACTTTTTTTAGGAATAAAAATTGATAAATTCTGTAACTGGAAAATGTATATTGAGTCTCTTTGTAATAGAATTAATAGGTTTGTTTACGTTTTAAGAAGAATTAGAGAAGTGACAGGCTTAAAAGCATCTCTATTAGTATATAAGGGATATGTTTCCTCTGTTTTGCAATATGGTATCCTCATTTGGGGAAATTCTGTAGATTTAATTAAAATCTTTAGAGTTCTTTAGAGTTAGAGAGAAGCTTATAAGAGCGATATATTGTGATGTTAATCAGATACATTCATGCCAACCACTTTTTAAGTCACTCAACATTTTACCTTTACCTTGTTTATATATTTTCGCAGTATGTGTATTTGTTAAAAACCCTATCATTTGTTTCAAACAAATGCTGAAGTGTTAGGGAATTTACATTTAAGAAATAGTGAAATAATGCATGTGCCTTACCAAAGACTTAATATCTATAAAAATAATGTATATTGCATGTCCATTCGTGTACATAATCAAATACCTGATAGTTTTAAATCATTGCCTCTAAAAAGATTTCGAAAAAAGCTTTTCGACTGGCTTTTAGATAAAACTTATTATAGTGTAAATGACTTACTTGCAGAAAGGATTTATTGATAATATACATAAATAAATATTAACAAATATAAATGTCTTGGTTGCCGAGGAGTTTGTTTCGACGTTTGCTTCTCCTGTCTGGCTAGGTTTAGAAACGGTGGTAGTGTATGGTAGATACGGTAAAACTCGTTCGTTAAAATTAATAAGTGCTAACCAAGTTGTAAATATATATACGAATTTATATATTAAAATATATAAATAACAAAAATAAAAAATACAATATATTTAATTAAGTTAGATATTTGCACACCACAATGTGGTAGAATATGTTGGTATGAATAAGTATTCTGTAACAACTTATAAACACACATATTCCGCAAATAAATAAATTTCATTTCATTTCATTTCAAACGTCAGCCGGATCAGCTAGTATTTTTGATATTATTTTTTTAATTTTAGGTAACTTCAAATTATTCCCATTTTCCAAGGTGTTGCCTCATTGATATGAAGTTATGTAAAATATTACGTGTAAATTTTCGCGTGAGCACTAAATGTGCTCACGCTACAAATTCTTCTCTTTGATTTTCTGCTTTCGTTGTTAGGTGGTAGAGTTTCGCAGTGACTCACCAGGATTCGTACCACCGCCTTACCTATTCCTGCCGCCATAACGTCATTACGTGTGCCGGTTTGGAGGGTTAGGTAGCCGGTATAGCTACTTTTGCTCGAGACCTAACATCCCGGCTTCAGGTTGGCAACGCACCATTACCCCCTTCGGTGTTTCTAGACGGCGTGAATTTTTTAACATCAGAAAATCTGTCTGCTTGTTTGTCTTCCAGTATCATAAAAAAATGTACATACTTAGATGATACTCAGCAGAAAAAAAATAACATTTATGACTAAAACCAAGCTCACTTATCTTCTGTATAAGAATATCTAATAAGAGTTACAATCATTTATCTTTCCTTATTGACTTCTTTGTGAAATAAATCCTACTCAACATGAAAACAACGAAGCAATCGTAAATGATTAAGGATACGCTAAGTCGAGCAACAACCTATTTTTCTTAACAGCATATCTCACAATATCTGCTGACGTACGATGCGCGCCGTTCCAGTGAGTGCACACGGTCCATTACTCGGTGTCTTCGTACTGATAAATTACACTCTACTGGCTCTAACTTATTGTATTATGTTTATGCCTCACAAATTGACAGTACCATATTTCATATAAATATTTATAAGTTCACATGTACAGGAACATGTTATGGAACTTTTATATTTTGTGAATTTAGAAACTTATTTTACTAAAAATTAATAACTATAACAAAACACTCCTTTAAAATAACTTGTTACTTCATATAAAAATTAGTCAAAGTACAAAATTATGGACATAAAATATCTCTATAACACTTACATTTTGTAACAGAAAGGGCATATTTACAATCTGAATACATCTAATAAACAGCACACATACAATCCCTTCTCTACTGAACTCTTTGTGTTAAAAATCCTACAAAATATGAAAACAGCGACGCAATCATCAAAAGTCGAATAATAAGCTATTTTCTTAACAGCATATCACACAACATCAGCTGCTGACGTAGGTTGTGCGGTGTTCCAGCAAGTGCACACGGTCTATAACTCGGTGTCTTCGTAATTTGTTCTGATAAATTACATTCTTCTGTTAAGGTAAAGCCCGGTGAAGTTGTACAAACCGAGAGGTTTTCAACACATTAGTTATTTAAAAAAAAATGTGTTATAAATTATATTTTGCTGTATTTCAGTAATATATTTGACCGCTTCATTGGTCAAGTGGCTAGCGTACATGCCAAACTACAACGACCAAACTGCAAGGCTCTGGTTCGATTCCCGACGGGAGCAGGGATTTGTGTGATGAAGATTTAGATGTCTGCACTTCCGGGTCTGGGTATTTATCAAATTTATTCTGATAGCTTTTTAAGTATGTCTATGTATTAGTATTGTTGACTAACACCGGTTATCAACATCATTGGGTGTTGATACTAGCTGACCCTATGAACTTCGAATCGCTTGGCTACTAACAGTTTGTACGGATTAAAGCATAGTATTTTTTTAATATACTATGTTACAAATATAATACGCTGTCAGCATTTATATTTATCCATATCCGTATATATTATATATTTATACATATCCAGGATAAACGTTTAACGCCTAGTTAAACAAACAATCAAAGTTTTGTCTATATTTTCATACGATTCTAGACGAAAGTGTACTTCACTAGATAGTAGAGTTGTGCAAAACCTATCACCTCCAGCTATATTGTTGCCGTTAGCGACACATCAGCACTTCTTGTCGTCATTCGATTGAAAAGGCAGGGATTAATATATTTAATATTTAAATTAATTGACACCCAGCATAATAAAGTATTCATACATAGGAAAAAATGTATAGAAAAACAGGCGTGTTTTAATAAGTGGGCTTAATAAAAACTATGTTAAAGTATATCCAAAATTGTTTAAAAGAATATGTTCCACTGCTAAGTCTATGTATTTGAAAAACATTATTAAAAGATCCGATAGCAAAATCAAGGTCACGTGGAATAATATAAATACGGAAACCGGTAAATGTCAAATGATTAATGACGGATATGAATTAAATATAGATGGATGTACTCGTAGTGTTAATGAGGATGTGAAAATAGCCAAAGAGTTTGAAAAATTCTTCACACAAATTTCAATAGAAACACCTAAAACTCTTTGCTCAACTTCTATTATTTCCGAATCAATAATGAAGCAATCTGTAACAGAATGTATCATAGCTTTCGAATTTACCTATGTCGATACGAAAGACGTAATTAAAGCTTTTAAGTCACTACAAACTAAGAAAACGTCAGACTTATGGGGACATTCTGTTAAAACGATTGCGTCAATAATTTATCATATTGCACCAAATTTGGCCATTATATTTAACTGCTTCATATCGAATGGTGTAGTTCCTGATCCAATGAAACAAAGCAAGGTCGCTTCCGTTCCTTTATTTAAATCGGGTAACACTTCTGACCCAACAAATTTTCGACCTATTTCAGTTTTGCCTACACTTAGTAAAATATTTGAAAAATTAATACTTAATCAGATGTTAAATCAGTTCAGTGTTAACAAATTGTTACATAATAAACAGTTTAGATTTACCAAAGGTTGCTCAACCGTTGACGCAGTGGTGGAATTGTTAAACAACGTATTTGAAGCCTGGGAGAACTCGCATGATGCATTAGGTGTATTCTGTGATCTCTTTAAGGTTTATTACATAAGGGGTACCCACGATATTGTTTTGTTTGCGGATGACACTTCACTTATATTTAAAGTGAAAAGGCAATTAGGTAAGTATGACGACGTCAACAATGCGATATCCAAAGTTCTACATTGGTTCACAGTTAACAATCTTCTTTTAAATGGCAATAAGATGAAATGCATTAGATTTTCAATGCCCAATGTTAGGCTAGTAGATTGCAATGTACAACTAAATGGATCTAAGCTCGATCTGGTTGAATTCACTGTCTTTTCAGGCATCACAATAATAAAAAATTACAATGGGGCCCTCATATTGATAAACTGGCAAATAGGCTTAGTTCAGCAGCATTTGCAGTAAAAAAAAAATAAGAACGTTAGAGATGTTGAAACGGTCTAAATAGTATATTTTAGCTATTTTCATAGTTTAATATCTTATGGGATACTTCTTTGCGTAAATTCTGCACATATAAATACCATAATTGTATTACAGAAAAGAGCTATTAGTGCTATTTATAATCTTAAAGTACGGGATTCGCTCCGAGAAAAATTCAAAGAAATAAAGATTTTAACCTTAAGTTTTCAATACATTTATAAGAATTTAATGTGTGTTAAAATAATCAATGTATGTTTACAAAAAAATGTGATGTTCACGACATTAATACGAGGAAAAAAAATAATCTAGCCGTATACCAAACTCGTCTCCTTAAAATTAGTAAATCCTTTTTAGGTCAATGTGTATATTTCTACAATAAGTTGCCCGTTGGTATTAGAGATCTACCTTTAAATAAGTTTAAAAAATGTATAAGAGCAAAATTATGTCAAAAAGGCTATTATACGGTCTCGGAGTATTTGGAAGATGAAATGCTTGGGGATAGAGGTTTCAGTCTCCATTTCTGTGTCCAGTTACTGGTAACCAGTAAGCTTACCAGTCGACCAACGAGGTAGTTGAACGAACGAGGTTGTCGAAGCTAAAGTTAGGAATATGAAAAATCTAATAATATTCATATAAAAGACTCAATGAAACAAAGGACCTAGCATTATAGTCCGTTTACCAATGCGATTTAGAAATAAAACCATTTTCTACGGAAGTCTTATTGGTTGAAATCACTTGATTCGATTTCTCGTGGTTCGGGTAAAACGAATTCTCTTTAATAAGACAGGTAGGTATTTAATGTTCATATTGTATGAGATCAAATAAGAAGAAGTTGATTTTATGGGTTCCGTTAGCCAAAAGCCACTAAACGGATCCCTTAAAAATTCGTAACGTCTGTCTGTCTATCTGTCCGTATGTCACAGCCACTTTTCTCCGAAACCATAAGAACTATTTTGCTCAAACTTGGTAAGTAGATGTATTCTGTGAACCTCATAAAAATTTTCACTATAACTCTTAGAATACCACAAATGACTTAAGGTCCCAATCATAGGATAGTGATGTATCAGTAACGTCTTTTGAGGCGACAATGGTAATTCATAATTCATAATTCATTTATTGTTCGAATATAGGTACATAGCTAGTTGTTAACAAATTTGGTCTCTATATTCTGCCTATAAGGCGTACAATTGTAAAATTAATAAAACTAATTTGCAGTTAGTATAAATAATGAATTGATTTAATACATTTGAAATGAATATCTTAGAATTTAAGTACATGTCTATTTATCTTATTTTTTCGCACAAATTTTACACTTACTTGAAATGATATTAAATATTATGTTCTAAATTAATTTATATACACTCACAATTCATAGTATTAATCTAAAATAAAATGTCAAAAAATAGTTTAAAATAATAATTGCATCATTCGATTTAAAAAATAAATAAAGTTATTATTACAGCCAAACATTAAATTGATAATTTTATATTCATTATGCATATCGGTCACATCATATAAATTCACAATTCATAGTCTTAATCTACAATAAGAATGTCAAAAAAAATAGTTATAATTTAAAAGTAAATAAATAATTGCATCATTTTCAATCCAAGATATAAATATTTACAGGAAAACATTTAATTGATAATTTTATTTTATATTATTATGTTATTAATATCTGTCGCACAATTTATAAGATGTCCGAGAAATAATCGTTAATACTGTGGTAAGCCTTGTTACATAGAATTTTTTTGATTTCATGTTTAAAACTATTAATATTTTTAATTTGTTTCACTCTAGGCGGGAATATATTAAAAATCTTTGTTGCCATGCCACAAACATTGTTACCGAACAAAGCAGTTTGGTGAGGCAAGGCACTTAATTATGTTGATGACGATCACTCTTTAAGTTTTCAAATAAATTTAAATTAGCTTTAACAAATACAGTAGTTTCGTAGATATAAAGGCATGGCAAAGTTAACAGTCTATGATTGATAAAACATGGCTTACAACTATCTATTTTTTTTAGCTTACATATATTTCTTACGCATCTTTTCTGTGCTACAAATGCAGATTGTATATGTGATGAGTTTCCCCAGAATATCACACCGTATCTCAATGTAGAAACCACATATGAATTATACGCAATTAAAATAGTAGAAGTATCTACAACTTTGGAAAGCATATATAATGCATACGCAAACTGATTGAGTTTGCTGCAAGCAACTTCTATATGTGGCTTCCAGGACATCCTGCAATCTATAGTCACACCCAAAAACTTCGTCACTTCTGTTTCATGTGTTCTCTGATGTTCAAAACCAATAGATAATGGTACTGTCAAAGCAATACGGTTTCTAAATGTCATGAAATTAGTTTTACTGAGATTTATTTTAAGTCATTAGTAAGAAGCCATTTTACTATAATTTTTAGTGCTTCATTCATGTCCTTTTCCAAAATAAAATTATTATAATGGTGACATATTAAAGAACTGTCGTCAGCAAATAAAATCATGTGTTGAGATGTTACCATAAGCATATCATTAATTATTATAAGAAACAAAAGGGGACCCAATACACTACCTTGAGGAACACTAGAAACAACTTTAAGAACGTAAGAATAGCATTTGATATCTAATCTGGTTTTACTAAATATGCGCGTTATTTCTGTGAGCTGATACCTATTTGTCAAATAGCTCAATAATAAGATTAAGTACACTACCTTTAATGCCATACGAATACAATTTTTCAAGAATATGTGGTGATTAACGCAGTCGAATGCTTTGGTGGGATCCATAAATAAGGGATTCTATCAACATTATTAAGTATATTTAAAATGAACTTGTAAATGGCTAATTTTATTGACTTATTACGTCAAAACCCCATCTGCTCTTCAGCAAGAAGTCCATATTTTTCTAAATAAAAGTATAAATGATTATAAATATTTTTTTCTATAATTTTTTAAAAAAATTGGAATTAATGCAATTGGTCTATAGCAATTAACGTCCTCTTTTTTTCCTTTTTTCAACAATGGTTTAATTACCGTCCGTTTCAACATATTTGGGAAAACGCCTTGTTGTCTCTTACAATCAGGAGAGTCACATGCAATATTATCTATGTTTGTGTGAGTGCGTGTGTGTGTCTATGGCGTCTGGCGGCCTGAACAAATAGGAGTGCGATAGTATATTTTTAAAATATGTTATTATCCAAAGTTAGAAGGAACAACACAAATGTTGCATGAAAATATCTTGACATTTTAGCTTTCATTGATTTAGTGTCAATCGGCGTAGTTCATTTGTTCGGGGGAAAATCTGACTGATGTCGGAAACATATGCTTTAATATCGCACAGCTAGAAGCACCTTGTTTATCTTGTATCCATACACTCAGTGTTGCGTTTTTTGGTCGTTACAAAGAAATCAAAATCAGAAACGAGTCCACGTGAATGCAGTTTTTTTTCGATGACAAGAGGAAACAAAATCACAGCCACACACTGAGAAGATCCCGTGAAACAAACTCAGCGGGCTTGTCTTGTACCAAAACTAATATTTAAATTGTGAAATAGGAGAACAATACAAATTTCAATCTATTTGTACTTAGATAGAACTACAATGAATGATATAACAAATTGCAGCGCGAGATTGAAGGATCTCTTCCTAAGTACGTATGTCTTCTACGGTGCTCTGTGGTTTTATAAAAGTCTTAATAACATAATATTGTTTTTATACATTTATTAAAGTCATTTAAAGGAGTATCTCTAACAACACTAGGTAGCATATTGTAGTCACGTATATATTGACCAAAAAGGATTTGCTAATTTTGTAAAGACAAGTTTAGATTATTTGTATTTTTCGTATTTAATAGTGAACATCATATTTTTTTTGTAAACTCTGGGTTAAAATGTTTATTTCTTTTAATTTTTCTTGGAAATAATCTTATAAAAATCTTCACGCTCATATGTCCAAAGAGGTAAGCAGAGGCACAACCAAGGCACCCAAAAATAGCTAAAGATACTACATAGCTAAAGATAGTAATTGTGAATAATTAATTAAAAACATATTAAAATATTTGCACACCACAAGTTGGTAGAATATGTAGGAAGGCTTAAATAATTTTGTAACATCTTTGTAACACTCATATTCCGCAAATAAATATTTTTTCTTTTCTTCTTTTCTTTTCTTACAAAGTGTACATATACAATACCGGGCAGCGTTATTTTTTAGAAAATTAAAAATACAATTTTTCTACTACCTTTTGTTGCCCGACCCGGGGATCGAACCCTGAACCTTAAGAAGTCAAGTCTGATGCCGGACCGCTAGACTATAGACGCGATAATACCTTACATTTAGAATAAAAATACGAGCAGCTATAATAGCTATTTTTTGTAATACAAGTGTCGTATTTATATCTGCAGAATTTCTCCAAAAAAGAATCGGCTAGTGTTCTTATTTTTTTTTACTGAGAATGCTGCTGGACTAAGCATATTTGTTTGTTTCTTATTAATATAAAATTTCATTGTAATTTATTATCAAACGCAGGATTTAACCAGATCAAGTTCATATTTTCTATTTGTATTCAATTGTACATAGGTATCTACTAGCCTAAAGTTGTGCAATGAAAACGTAATATAATTCGTTTTATTATGATTTAAAAGAAAACTTTGGATATCGCAATGTTCACCTCTGCATACTTACCTAATAAATGTCGTTTCACTTTATTGTGATATCTCTTATACATTAGGCACACTAAAAGTTTTACACTTCTAGCTAATCGGAACTATTTGAATTTCGAATGTTATATTTTTAAAACGTTGCAGCCTTCTTAGTAATAAAATAAAAAATAGTATAATATGTTTATCGGGAAATAATATGTCTAGTTTTGGTGCCTTCAAGAGAAATGATGGTCGAATATTGAGTGAAATTAGTCAATTTTGGTCGCATTGTGTACAATTTTGTTCAGTGAAAGTGCACAAATGAAATAATCATGAAGAAATTAGCGTATCGTATATTTCCCCGTTGCCGCCAAATCTCATTACATGAGCTTATGTAAAAAGGCCACCGCTTTACTCAAGAGCCTGACACGACTTACTGATGACTAATTATAATTGATATAAAACAAATATAAAATTTAATGCAAATTTCTGCTTGACTAATGGCAAACTACTAACGAGATTGCCAAAAGCTAAAGAAAGAAAAGGAAAGAAATAATATGTATTTTTTTTATCACAACGATTAACTTATGTTATTAATTAACAAACAATTTTAGAGCGACGAATTTTTATGATTTAATTTCTATTTCTCCTCAAGACTGTGCCGCTCGTCTTCAAATTGTTTTTGGGAGAGAAGCACCTTGTTTGAGCAGCATGAGGCTATGGTTTGCTGAATTTGTGAGAGGTCGAGTTTCTTTACTAGACGAATTTCGTAAAGGGCAGCTTTCAACTGCCGTCAACGAAAATAATGTGGCTACTGTAAAGCGGTTAATTAAAGAAACCCCCGGATTACCTATGATAAAATTTGAGGACAATTGGGGATTAGTATGAGTCAAATTCAGAAAATTTTACACGAACAATTGAAAGTTAGGAAACTTTGTTGTCGTTGGATCCCTGAAGAGCTGACAGCGGAGCAGAAGCGGGTTCGCGTCGAATGGTACTCACAGATGCTACTGAAGTACGACCATGGACATTCTAATGTTGTTTATTACATTGTCACAGGAGACGAAATGTGGATTCATTGTTTTGAACCCGAAAAAAACTGCAATCTTATGAATAGGTGTTTCAAAATGAGAACAGGCCACTAAAAAAGAGACGGGAAACGTCGGGAAAAAAATGATAGCATTTTTTTCACAGCTATGGGTTCCATCTGTACAATTCCACTTGAAGATTAAAAGAGTGCTAATGCCAAGTGGTATGCTACCATTTGTTTACCCAAGGAGTTAGAAAATGTTCGCAAAATACGTTCCTAAAGCCACTTTCTCCTACACCAAGACAACGCTTCTTCACATGCGGCCAATAAACCAAAGTCATTTTTCACTTCCGAAAAAGTACATCTCGTCGCTCACCCTGCCATAGTCCTGACCTAGCACCCTGTGATTTCTGTATTTTCCCCAAAATCAAAGATTTGATGAGAGGTTTTACTTTTACCAACTCCGAAGAGGCAGTGATTACGTTCAATCAGCACGTAGAAAACATGCCTTCCGATCAGTGGTCCTTCTGTCTTAAAAATGGTTCGATCGCTTGGAAAAATGTTGAAAATAGAAATAACAATATTTTTAAAAGCAAAAAAACAATTATGTCTAAGAAAATAACATGTTATGACCAACATATTAATGTTAGTCATAACATGTTGTTTTTTTAAGTTACGCAAAACTTATAGGGTGACCTTTATATAATTCATTTAATGTCTTAGAAAATAGAAATGTAAATGGAGCAAGAATAGATCTTTGCAATATACCAATCTTAATCGAATACCATTGTGGGCCTCTGGCAGTGGTCAATGACCGAGGTTCATGGATAGCTCCAGGAAGACTGGCTGGCTAGTGCTAGCCTACCTTGATGGAACAACTCGTGACTGGCTTATGGGCTTCATCATCATTATCACTATCATCATCATCAGCCGGAGGAGAAGAAGCCGGAAGAGTGCCACAAGTCACGGTCACCAACCGCTTGTATTCAGCGACTCCCCGCGACTTTGACCAGATCATCAGTCCACTTAGTGTTGGAAGACCTCCCAGGTCGTCAGCCACTACGTCCTCCGGTGCGGAGCCACCACTCGAGAACTTTCTTTGGGGCTGCATCTCAAACCTAAAACTTTGGGATGGGGCAGAACTCAAACGGTTAGATAAAAAAAATCTGCCAAAGCCCGTCATTGTCGTCTGGTGGCTCACTGGATAACAGATCTGGAACAGCAAGTGGACTGGTCAAAGGAAAGCCAGTTCAATTGCTCTCACTGACCAGTAAACACTCAAGAAAGAAGGCCTCCAGGAACTCTCTAAATAATCAAAACTTTTAAACACATTCTGACACACACTCACACATGCACAAAAATACACCACACATAGACACAGACTAGATAGAAAAACGTAAACTTACATTCAGATTCACAATTCTTAGAAGAAGGTTTGGACATTGCCTTAGTACTTATGTAGTAACGGGAACATGGTAATAGTTCTCGGATCGGCCGGTAAGTTGTTATATAACGAAAAAGTTATTAAGCCCAGATTTTGTATTATTTTTAAGAAAACTGTAAATTTCTCACTAGCTAGTCTAGCTGAGCAGAGAAGATATAAAGACGATGGTCTGCACTGCATACCTTCCAGACCCGCCTGGGCAGAGGCTGTACCATCCAACCGTTCAGCTAGCACCACCCATAGAATACCGACAAGACTAACAAATAGAGTTGCTGATGTGCTGCGACAATAACGCACATCACACTTCTTGGGATAGTACTGATACAAATATGACGGGTGACTGGTGAGTATTTATTTGATTTCTTGCTGACTATTGACATCTTGGTTTTGAATGAAGGAAATTTGACAACCTTTATCACTCGTATGTGACAGGACGACCTGATACGACTTAGGAACAAAGTCCGGTTTCTCTTCAATAAATCAAAAAGAGATAAAAACTGGAGGGCCTACATTGAAGTACTTACTATGTTTAACAAAGAGCTACAAAAGGCTAAGAGAAGACCATGAAGACAACTATGGAAGTAACTAGTGCTCCCCGTATCGCCAGAATCTATAAAATCTTAGCCAAAACTTAATTTAAACGTTTCGATCTACTAAAAAACCAAATGGCACTTTCACTACTTCTATTCAGGATACGCTGGAGCTCATAATGTGGACTCGTTTTCCTGAATCGGTTGTAGTGAATGAGGAAGTGTGAGAACGCCTAAGCCAGAAGATTGGAGGATAGCTACATCTATATATATTCAAACCCCCTCTAGAAAGATGGGTCATTAAAAGTTTTTAACCCGTCAAATCAGCCGGAAATATACCATCCTCCCCGATGGCATATTTTTGGATTTACTTCAAAACGGCTTGAGTGTCATTCTACCACTGGTGGTTAAATTCATCAGAACTAGCTTTGCCTAGGGATACCTACCAAAAGCTTGATAAGGGTCAGGGTTACATTTATATCCAAATCGGTTGATAGAGATAAATAAATATGCAACTAATAATAACAAAATTAAAAACCTAAAAAGCTAAAAACCATTTCGATTATGCCAGGTTTCTAACGTAAAATTCACAACGAAATTGGTCTATTAATTTAAGAGTATGAATATGCTGAGAATTCACGCACACACCACTCACACGTTCACGCTCACGCTGTGGCGTGAACAAGCAGATGGTGTAGCACACACACGCACACTTCACACAGACAGTTACATACTCTTGAAACTTAAAACAACTCTCTTTTGGAGGGGCAAAATATACATAGCCACACTAATGTTTCTGGTGATAATTTCAACAATTTCAACGAGTGCGATTTGATATTCTCTGTGGTGAGTTCTTCGACGAAGTCGTTGAGGCACGTGACAAGTAGTTTTGTTTCCCGAGTTCGGACTTTATTCGTGATCTGGTCGCGGAGGTGCGGAGGTTGGAGGTAGGAACTTTAGGTAAGGTTGTCACATGCGAAAGACGTGCCAATTTATATTGTTTCCCGAGTTCTTCCTTTATTCGTATTCTGATAGCGGAGGCAGGCGTTGGGAACGTTAGTTAGGCCTGTCACATTCTGTGTCATTTGGAGGATTATTTGACACATGAGTTATTTTACATCCATTAAATTCGGAGGAAAACCACTTTTCCTTCCTTATGCCGCGAAGATTTGCTAAGTTTCTAATATTGAATACATATTTTTACTTATTTTACCTCTTTATTAAAAAAACTATGTTTATTATAATTCATTTTTAAAATTCTGTCGTTTTATGCAAAGTACACATAAAAGGACCAAGGGCACCCCTAATTGGTACGAACCCCGATAGGCCTATGAATAATTCGGCGACCCCACGGCCAAGGTTTTTAGTGAGAAGCGGTGCAAGGGGTATACAGCGCGATGTCAGCCGTTTCAGTGCATGCATTTTTTTGGTTGCGCGTAATTTAAATCAGTGATAACTTCTAAAGTTCTCATTTAAAGAATAAAAAGTTAAGAGCACTTTTGATGTAGTTGGAATGGCCAAGGTAACTAGAATACTAATATTATGGATATAGATTAATACCGGTAAGAGAAAACAGCTTTTCAAAATATATAGTTTCCCTTACGATTCAAATATTTTGTTAGAAAGCAATGTATATGTAAACCTACGTGAAAAAAATATGAAAACGACAGTGAAAACCGCATCAAAAGCTGTTGCACAATTTTTAAAGATCTAAGCATACATATGAACAGACAGCGGAAAGCACCTTTTTTTTCTTGAAATGTCACCAGACTATTTTTGGCCGAGCAGAGTGCTCAGCCCGAGACTTCATTATTTAATTGGATTGGACTGTTCCCTATAACGGCAGCAACAAGGACTGTCTTTCGGAAATAGGAATCTCGAATTGATGCTGCGTTCTAGTAACTGGGTATAGTAATTTGACAATAGAGTAGTTGCTCGTCGCTCGGCGTCAGGCACCGGGTGTAAGAGAGATCTTCTTCGCCAAGACCGGCGGTGACGATGTAGTGTAGTTCTTGAGAGTTTGTATTTGGGTTGGGAGGGTGGCTTGCGTTTGCCGTAGTTAGTCGGTCCAAAGGATCCGATAGGACGTGACGGGGTCTTTTAAATTGGGTGGGCGCATTCGCGGCTGGTTTGTAGACACACGCGGGTGCTAACACTGGTTTAGGTTAGGCAGCCGTTATTTCAAAGTAAAGGGGAAAGCAACTTTGTTTTATTTTTTTGTATTGTGTGATAGGTACGCGCTACTGTGTGCCACCGGCATAAAATAACATTGTTATATTAGTATTTTATTTGCAATTTAAATCTGTAATATCATTGAAAATATTCATTCAAATCTGATGCTGTAAAAGGCATTAATTTATGTTAAATTAACAATATGTTTACGAAAATTGGACAAGGATTAACCTATTGCTTAAAATCGCTTAGTAAATAAGACATTATTTGCAGTAAAAAGAGATTTTTTTGGGTTATCCCTAAGAGATAGAGATATGCTTTTGCAGACTTTTTGTAGACCTGTTGAAGGTGTACAATACTGAAATACATTTTTTTAATATGTCTCGTAGGGTTGAGACAGCGTAGGCAATGTAAGCGCCAAAAAAATGCGAAGTCTGACGATATAACTAAACGATTTTTAAAAATTAATAATGTTTCTCCTACCAATATTCTGCATAAAAAACTTCCTATTGAATCACTCTATCCATAGAAAGAAACCAAAACGAAATCTGTTGTGTAGTTTTAAAGATAAAATCTGTACTTTGTAGTGATGACACAAGGTGTATTTGAATTGGTACAATTCAAATGTCTTATGGTGAAACTCACATTAGGTAAAAGTACTTTCAATCTTACCTTATTTAAGTAAAAAAACATCAGTGTCAGCCATCGCAATCTAGATAGTATGGTGTGGCTTCCCAATTATATTTTGATGTATGCTATTGGAAACATCATATATTCTTTGATTTTATATTGACCGAGAAGAAAGTTGAAGGGGATTTATTATTAACTTGAAGAGTTTTAATTGATGAACAACCGGACACCGACTAACTGTCAATTTTATTAGCAAAGACGAAACGGAGACGGTATATATGTTTGGGGTGAGAAACCAATGTTACTATTTATATCCAAAACCACTGATTAGATTTTTATGCAGTTTTCAGTGATCGGTTTTGTTTTAATTGGTGCATGTTTTTAGGTAAATGTTATGTTAACAACTCAACAGAGGGTGCTGTATTGAACATTTGTTTGTCAACAAACCAATGTTACCATTTTGGCTACTACAATCCGATACCTAAGCGTTTATGTAGATTATGGTGATAAAGAAAGGATAAAAGTTATAGACTAAATTAAAAATAAAATTTGATTTTCTTGTAAAAATGATGATTTTCGTTTGAACTATCCTCGGTTGAAGCGCAAAACATAAATGTGAAGCTAAAGCATTTTATGGACTTTCTCCTGCATGGGCGTACACAGAGATTTCTGGCAAGGTAAGCATAGAAATTGTAAAACTATCTTCACGCTCACATCCTTGAAGAAGTTGGTAGAGGCACAACCAGGGCACCCACGACTAGCCGAAGACACTAAGTCCCACAATGTAATAGGTGCCAAACCTATCGCTAATCGGGCGCATATCTAACCTCGAGTAACTTTATTTCATAGAAATTGTAGCTAAAAGAATATTACCATTTCTTGAAATTCAGAAAAATCTTGGAAATAACATTTTCTTTACGTACCATATAATTATAGATTAAAACCATAATAACTGAAAATTTTTGTATAAATTTTCAGTTATTATGGTTAAATAATCTACATTAGCAATTGATCATCAAAAATAAGGTACAAAACGGACACTTCAGGTTTAAGAAAGCGGATTTTATCAAAACACTTACACTTCTCAATGAAAATAAATAATCTAATTAAAATAGGTAGTTATTAAATTGATTTGCGCTAAACAATGCCAATTGAAACTATAGTAATTACTTAGACTCTGACCATCTAACGGCATTGGTTTTATTTTTATGATATTGGAAGGCAAACAAGCAGACGGATTTCCTGATAGTAAGAAATTCACGCTGTCTAAAGACACCAAAGGTGGTAATGGGGCGTTGCCAACCTGAGGCCGGGATGTTAGGCCTCGAGCAAAAGTAATTTTACCGGCTACCTTACCCTCCAAATCTGAACACGTCATGACGTTATGGCGGCAGGAATAAATGGATATTGACAACCCTTTAAATCCCAGCCGCTGTGATCGATTCCAAAGGTCGCTAAATATGATTATCTCAATAATATGTTCGTGTGACTTTGCACTAAGAGAAGGATATGAGGTGAATTTTACAGTAACTTGCCAACATCTTTATAAAATATTGTTTTAAAAACTTCTTTTTGCCACTGAAACCAACTGAAAAGTCGCTAATTTCAGTAAAAATCATTAAATTGGCAACACTTTGCTTCGATGCTAACAACAGTTAAACCGAAACACTGTTCTTAAATTTAATTCGCACTCCTTTATAAATTATACATGGGTTCGTATATCCATTTACTCATCAATCATATTTTTCGTGTATTGACTCGTAAAATTTCACACATGCAAAGTGTGCACACTTAGTTCCAGTTTTTGGCCATGGTTTCACATTACACAAAAACAGCATCACTTTGGATTTGGATATTAATCAACTATGATTTTCTTAAAGAACGTGGATATTAATAGTTTTACTTTATAAAATTAAAGTAAGCTTAATTATAATATACGTGTAAATGCGCATGCAACTTCTGGAGGAAGCTATGCTTTTATGCCTTTATGAAACGCACGCCACTATTCTCCTGTTTTTTCGATTTGCGACCGGTGTAAAATGCTTCTCAATTACTCTAATTCAGGGTTTCTCAAACTTTTGACTCAACGTACCCCTGTTAAAGAGTCAAGGTGACAGCGAACCCCAACAATAATTTAGTCCCCACAAAAAACAATAAAGTTGACTGTTAAAAAAAAAGATTTTATTTAAATAAAAGTTAACAATAAAGTGTCAAATAAAATATATTTTTTACTGCCATTCATGAGATGGGTGTGCACCTGTTTAGTCACAAATAGAGTCAATTTTTGGAGTAATTTTGGACAATTTCAACTTTAATTTAGACTGGGCATCAAGTCGATTTCTGTATTTAGCGCCACCATATGTACCGCACGTGCCTGCCACTTGCCAGCAATCACACCACCATTACGTAAATTTTGACACGTACCCTTTGTCGTCGAATGGTCAACCCCTAGGGGTTTGCGTACCCCACTTTGTGAAACCCTGCTCTAATTCTTCCAACGCTGTGCTTTTATGTGAGTTCTTAAAAAGTTTTCTTTGATCTAGATCAGATATCACTACATCGTATAAAGATCGTACTCTACTGAGCGGCACATAAACCTGCCTTCTGCTGAATGTTTAGGGTCCAAGATATACTAACGCTTTGTCAACTGTCGTACCCTGTAGTTTATGGACAGTAACTGCCCAACTCAATATGAGTGGAATCAGCACTCTTTCTATTTCAGCAAAACCCTTATTCCCTTAAACAGATCTATTTACTGGTGCAATGGTGGTCTACCCAGTCATTTTCATCCTGTCGACTTCTGAAGGCCTGCCAATAGAACAATCATCAGAAAATCATTCATAGAGATTTATCATATATTTAGGAAACCGACAGTATTTTAATATGACATATGTAAGTACCTATATATAAAAGTTGGAAATAAAAAACAAACTAAATAATTTTGATAAAACCCACGACAGTTAAAATTTAATTGAAAAAACCAGTCAAGTGCGAGTCGGACTCGCGCATGAAGGGTTCCGTACTATCATCAAGTAGTAAATTGCAATCGTATAAATAGGTTTTCGATATACATTCGGGCAGCATTATAATGCTCGTGCATTACGCACGGCTATGGCTTGCTGCGTGATGTTACCTTCCCCGCGACTCGCATGGCCGTTGCTTAGCAACCGCCTCGCCCTCGGACATCCACCATACCACGGCGCGGCGCTCGCATCGCGTCAAGATGCACAGATTATTTTCATTTTGAGAGTTCTTGTCACCCAACAGCTTGCACATCGATTTTGGCGCTTTACGAAATATACATTTATGGCGGATGGCGGGTGGAAATGGCGGGAAATCGAAAAAACAACGATATCTTTCGATTTAAAGACATATAAATGTATATATTTATAGGATTCCTGAGAACTAAGCTACGTAATAAAGTAAAAATGTGAATGTTTAACCCCAAAACCATTTGCAACAAACAAAATGTGAAAAAACTTCTCGTGTTTTTCCCCAATTTTCCCAAGAAAAACATTTCTTATGAAAAACATACGTGTTTTATTTACCTTCTATATACTTCATTCGAAAGAACATGAAACGTTTAACAGAATGCAAAACAACAATGTCCATGCAAATATTTTACAATAAACCTCGGGAAAAAAGGGGTCTTAGGGTCTTAGGGTCTCACTACCTGCTACCGGGTAGTACAAAAAGGCCGACTTTAGAAATTTTACACAAGCTTTTTGTAAGTTCTGAGAAGTAGTTTGTTTGTTTTGTTCTAATTAATGATTGTTCTTCTCAGGAAAAGCGTTCACAGATGTTAAAATAGGTTTGGTAAATTTAAGTAAAAAAGATAATAAAACAGCCTTCAAGATTACAAGTCTAATTAAAAGGGTCTGACATAGTTTTT
Organism: Calephelis virginiensis; assembly: GCA_002245475.1. Lineage (NCBI taxonomy): Eukaryota > Metazoa > Arthropoda > Insecta > Lepidoptera > Riodinidae > Calephelis > Calephelis virginiensis. The sequence goes on from NJDC01008853.1 coordinate 79,342, forward strand.
TTCAAAATGTAATAAATAAAAAATACATTTATATTAATGTACGAGTATTTCTAATGTTTCTAGTGGTAGTTTACGGTAAACAGGGTTGAATTTATTTATTGTTTTTAAATGATTGGTAATAAATAATGAAACCAGTTATAAATATAAGTAATTAGCTTAATGTATTAGTATATGTAATATTTTTTTTTATAAATATTAAAATATTTGCATACCAAAATATTGTAGAATATGTTGATATACTTAAATATTTTGGTAACATCTTATTTACACACATATTCCACACATAAATCATTTTCTTCCTTCCTTTCTTTCTTTCTACATATTTACTTACAAATATTCAAGTTTCTACCTGTTTCTTAAGATCGAGTGAAAATTGCTTAAAAACTACGTTTGTTGTTTGGGACCCCCTTTTAATATTTACTTTACTGTTATTTAATTATTTATTTTGAAAAGTAAAATATGTGTAAATATTTTGTAAAAATTTGAATATGTCTCTGAATCAATCACATCATCGACCTATAAAAAAAACTAGTATTTCTAATATTATTAATTTAATTGCAGAATGTTGGGTGCGCAGGAGTTTGTTTCGCAGTTTCTTCTCCTGTCTGGCTAGGTTTGGAAACGGTGGTAGTTTACGGTAGATAGGGATAAATGAATTTACATTCTAAAAATTGTGTGTATTAATAAATAATCATGTAATCTCAAAACAAACAAAAAACAGTGTGTAAATAGTAAATCGTGAATAAATAATTAAAAACATATTAAAATATTTGCACACCACAAGTTGGAAGAATATGTAGGAACGCTTAAATAATTTTGTAACATCTTTGTAACACTCATATTCCGCAAATAAATATTTTTTCTTTTCTTTTCTTTTCTAGTTTCCGCGCGCTTTCATAGAAATAAAAGATGTCTATAAAAGCTAAAATGCTCTTTATAAGGCAAGTTGCTCAATTTCAAGAAATAAAATAGACATCCACATTATGCGACCGACCAGAGTAGGAAGACTGGGACTCTGGGACGGGTTTAACTGCTGCGGTTATAAAATAGATCATTAAAGGCTTTGAAACTCGTCTTGGGAGAGCACTGTTTATCAAAAGTGTCTGTACGTTTTTCCATTTCATAATACATAAGTTTATATGGAGTTCTGTGTTAGTCTTGAGCTCCTTATTGAATTAGAAAGCAAACAAACAAAATCATTTGAAATTAGAAAAAAACGAAATCTAATGCTTTGATATAAAATGTTACTCCACTTTTAAACAAAGTAAAATTTAAAAAACACTAATTTAAAACAAAAAATAATTAAATTGGAAGACCTAAACAACAAATAAATATGAAAACTTTGATTATTTCCATATTATTCATACTAATATAATTATGGTGAAGGCCTGTCTGTCTGTAACGCTTTCAAACCGCTCATGTTGGACCGATTTGTTGAAATTTGCTACGAGCTCACAATTAAAAAAACAGAGTTCAAAACTTGTTACGTTTTTTTTCAATGCGCTACTGTATAGTTGCAAACGCGCGACCGCGTTGGACGACCTGCGGAGGAGGTAGGACGGGGGGTGGCGCGTGAGATAGCGTGACTAACGTTGCCTTAACGGAGTCCATTTTGCAACTGTAGCGATAATTTCTGTGTTGGTACTGAATCGCATTTGAATCGCGACTGATCCCGGACCAGTGGGCGAGGTCACTGAGCCAGCGACCGCTTCTCAACTGTTTTAATGCAAATGGGCGTCAGCATCGCTACTACTGCATCACTACAAAAAGTCGCCGTGGGCGAGGGACCTTAACATTTGTAGATACGCTGACGAAGTCACGGGTAAACAGCTAGGTAAAATGTGATGAAATCACTGATTGAAATATGCGTTCCCTATAGACATTCAACTTATTATTAATGGTCAATGTGAGTTAGTGCATAAGTACATAACATTTAAAAGGCAGAAAAAGTAAAGTCCGTGTTAGTTGTTGGAGAACTCTACCATAAAATGTAACCAACTGTACTAGTTTCATAATCAAGGTAACCTAAATTCCTAAATTGGCTGTAGAGTCATAATGATTCTATTTAACGTGGTCATAAATATAAAAGCAAAGAAACACGACCTTCAAATGTATTTTCCTTAAGCTAAAACACAAGAAACCACAAACTTTTACCCCGTCATTTACGCTACGAAATAAAACTAAAAGCCAAGTCTTACAAGACTTTTTACCTTATCTCGTCCTCATTTATGCGGGAAAATAAAAATTGTGTAATAAAACGACGTAACGGCTTCCTACGCGAACATCCGCCATTTTAGTTTAAGGCATAATGTACATTTAGATATGTCTTGACTACTAATACTACATTTGTGTTAAAATATTATTTAATATTATTAAAATAAAAACCTAAAGCTAACTCCACACGTTGCGTGTTATTTCATACGGAAACAGAACAGTTTTGCACCTATACACCGTGTAAATAGTGTCGTCCAAATAAGCACACTTTGGTATTTTGCCGTACTACGTGTTACATATTAAGCCCATTTGCTCAGTGCATTGAACCCCAATAATACCAACTTTCTTGTAAAGACGAATGACGAATGTTAACCTCTGGGTAAATGCAATCTCCTTCTTTTCTCAGTTTCATTGGAATGGCATGCTATTGAAATTAAATTTATTTATTTGCGGATTGTGTGTGTTACGAAAATGTTACAAAAATATCCAGGAATATCAACATATTATACCAAATTTGGGTGTGCAAACATTTATTGAATGTTAGGCGTTTATGAAATTTATTCTTATATATTCTATTTAAGTATTTCTATGTATTAGTATCTTTGACTAACTTCCATAACATAAACATATAGCTTGCCCACTTTGGGGATACATTCAATTGGTGTATACTGTCCAGGGGTTAAATTTTTATCGTTTATTTATTTATTCTCTGCAATTTTCCCAGATTTTCTTTTCATTTATTATTTCTCCTGACGACAAATAACACAATAAAAAAAGGAATCACCAAAAATGGTTCTGTTCGTGCTTGATGCAATGAGCTAAGGAAATAGCAATTCATTTTTATATGTAACTGATTATTACAACCAGCCATGATGTGATTTACATTTTTGTGAAACTACCCTTAGTACAGTTAAAAGTGTAATGTTACGAGGGCAAAAGACATTATTTATCAGCGAAGCTTCTACACATATCTGCAGTATTTATGTTTAAAATAAACCTTCGTAATATTTTCTTTGTACACACAAAGTGCATTTCCTGAGCTAGACTCAAATAAGAATTAGACTGACATTTTTCAAAGCACTGATTTAAACAAATTGAATTATACTCAGAACAAAGAAAATTAGCAGCTGGAGACTTCAGTGTGTAAATTTTGAATAAGTCTCTTTATTATTTACTTTAATAGTACAAGTTTATGGGTTTCTTTGAAACCATCCTTATTAATTATTCCATTAGATGTATTTTTTTTCTGTTAAGATACTTCGATACTTGCATGTTTCTGTATATAATAACAGGTAACTGTTAGTTAGCATCTAACTGGGGTTAAATCTCTTCACACTTGATGGTTTAAATTCAATAATAAGCTTAACTCAGGATCTTGCAAGTGGCCTTAGAGTCAGTACCTGATTAACTGAGAAAGAAGATAGAGCTTGTAAGTTCACGGAGGCCCAAAATCTGTAGATTTAACTAAAAGGGTTGGGGAAAAAGGTTAAAAAGAAGTTCTGTCTTTACTCTGAACTGGCTTTGTCTGTAATGTAATCTCATTGAAAAAAAGAATTGTAATTTTATTTTGTTAATAAAATACTAGAAGGTCAATGAGCGGATAGATCTGTTCCGTCTTGGTCCAGGCCTCTGTGTAGAATATACCACCTGCCTTCAAGCTTAGAAGCTTGTGAGTTATGAAAGGCTAACGGGGATTAAATAAGTCATCAGCACCAAGAGTTGGTTGCAGAGTGCTATGCGACATCCTTCCTTTCTCTTTGAGCAGGGTTCTAGTGCCTTTACCATCCTCGCTGCCGCAAAGAAAGTTTTGGACACTGTCGAGTTCCAACCCTGGGGACAGGCCAAACACTCTAGCTATAAAACAGCAACGCACCTATAACAACTAACGATACCGATCTATAGGCCACGTAAGTTTTACAATCGAAAGAGCGTTAACAGCGAGTTTGTTCATGCGCATCTTTATATTATAAAAACGTTTGATTATAAAGATGTATTTTCAAATAATTTTTTTCGTTAATGACGTTGATACGATTCATATGAAAAAAATTGGTGATTGACTCAATCACTAACAATATAATTTGTAACCCAAAATCCGTATGTATTTTTCTAGATCTCTCAAAAAGCTTTTGACACAC